>CAEGAF010052048.1:0-27655 GCA_903067075.1 Micropoecilia bifurca
GCCGGGATCTCCGGCGGCTCAGGACGGCGGTGACGGCGCGAACCAGGGGCCGGGATCTCCGGCGGCTCAGGGCAGCGATGACGGCGTGGCCCATAGCCGGGAGGGCAGAAGACCAGCCGCGTTCCCCACCAGGGGTTAGATCTGGGGTCCATGTAGGAAAATGCGTTCCTCACCTCGGTGTGGTCGGGTCTTTCTGTCACGATGTGGGGTTTGAGGAGGTGAGGAGGAATGCAGACGGATCCAGGAGGTAGGTGAAGAAAATGATATTTAATGAAAAAACTCGAAGAACTCAACAACAGCAAGCACAGGGAACCAGAGTGGTGACACGACGAATGACAAAAGTATGACGAAGACCCGACGAGGAACAGAGACAACAGGGGAGGCTAAATACACAAGGGGTAATCAAGAAAACTAGAAACACCTGGGAAACAATTAACGGGGAAGACGCAGAGACAGGACTCACAGGAAACAGGACAACACGGAAACTCCAAAATAAACTCAGAAAAATACAGAACCTGACAGAATCTATTATTTACATTTCACAAATGTTTATTCTGCTGTTAGTACATAATAATCTAGTTAGGTTTGAAATGTCTAAGTATTGTAGTTTTTAAAATACAACACATTAAAAAAGCTCAAGATAGTGAAAATTCAGCGTAATCGCCCTTTAGCTATTTTCCGAATTAGATGCTACATTCGGAAGCTAACTTCAGCTTCGACTAATAGCTTGGGCACAATATAGACATGTTTTTAGATATATATCTATATCTATAAAGCATAGATATGTAGATTGCACACTTCACAGATAATCTAAACAATTAATGTTTACATAGCACCTTTATAAACTTGTCCCTGTTAGCTACGTCAGACATATGAGGCATTATGGTGAATACAAACGATAACTTCGAAGTTATTGTGAAGTTTGACAGATCCAGCTTAAATCCTTTGTTGTTGGAGCGTTTCAGGATGTCTGAATAATTATATAAGCATCATTAATAGTCCTGCAGCGACTGAAGAGCCACTATTAACACTGTTGCCTGTGCACCGGAACCATTCTATGTGGCAAAAAACTGCGGAAGAGCTAAAACAGAAGTCCGTGGCATATAGCCCATTGTATTGAATGTAAACTGGAGCAGTTTTGTTGCAATAACTTTCTGAAGGCAGTGTTGGAAAGAGCAGGAGTTTCTTAAAGAGACAGGTCCAATTTCAAAGTGCTAAATTACAAAGTTAAATTTCTTTTAAATCATATTTGATTTATACAACTGAACATAACATAGTTACTTAATTGTGCTATAAAATGATACTATGGCTGTAAAACACAATACTGGCCTTTTATAAAAAATAATGTCTAAATAATTATCTCCGATTCTGACAATTTACATGTAAAAATCAATGTGGCAAATTTAACTTACTTATAGCAGGAAATGTTTGGTTTTCTTTAATACTACTAGATAGTTAATGAAAGTAAAGATGTGCTTTTGGCTAGATTTATCTTTCAATACAAAATGCTCAAAACTATAATTGTTCAAACTCAACATGAACACATATGAAAAAGAAGATTAAAGTCAGGCAGGAATGTCAGTGATAAAAGTCAGAAGTTAGCACACCTGACTAGTTGGCCCCAGCATTATGTCACCAGTGCACACAACCAGGCAGACATTGATCCCAGCAGAGAACACAGTCTCACTCAGGCCTGGGAAGACTTCTTCAATTATTCACGGGCCTTAGCCTTGCCCCCAGGCTGTTCAACCCTTTAATGTTTCTCTCTCCATACCTCCTCACTTGCTATGTTCATAAGGAGGAAAGAGAGAACATGAGAAGAACACATCAGAGGACGACCGACTCGTAATCAAGACACACATTCAGATTTTTCATCCTGTTTTTTTTTTAAAGACTAAAATAAACATGCACATTTGTATACTATTTTATTGAATGGTCAAATGGCATTACTACTATAGGCAATGATTGGTTTAGTATCACTGCGTAATATTTAGAATGTTTAAACCTATTGATTGTGTAAACAGTTTTTCATTTAGTGAATGAAATATTTTCCATCTATCCCTTTTGTTGTGACCTACAACATTAATACACAATGGTTTGGTCACCACATGGAAAAGCTGAATGAAGGAGTTGAAGAAACTGAACTGTCTAACAAATTCTGTTGGACCCTCTCTGTGTCGAGCAAGATTGGTTCCAGCTGGAACGTATCAAGTGGCAATCAGGAGCAGATGATTCAGTCCCCTCAGGTAATTGGGATTGAAGTTTGGGATCATTTAACTTTATCTTATCCTACATGTTTATCTCATTCCTTGACGTCCCTCCTGTAGGTCTCCTCCTGGTTCCTGTTCTCCTTCCCAACACTCAGACGTTCACTCTGGATTCCTCCCTAGCTTTCTTGCTGCTCCCTGGATTGTTCCTACAGTAACTACCTGGATTCCCCATCAACCTCCACCTGCCTGTCCACCACCCACCACCAATCCATCCTGGGAGGAAAAAAAGACAATCATCCACTTTGACAACCTCAGCCTCAAAGGACTCACTTACCTCCTCCACAGATCTGTGTCATCTCTTATCTTCCTCCGACCTCCAGTGATGATAATAATCACTAATCTTCCTTATTGTGGGGTCAACCATTTCCCTCAATGGTGGTTAAATCCTTTCTGCAAACTCCCCTTTTCCTCAGGAATGCTAACCTTTCTGAGGCTACGTGTCCACAATCATTGCCTGCACCAGAGCTTAATTATTACCAAACATGATGACATCCTAGAAAAAGTTAAATTTATTATTATTATTATTATTCAGATGTTGGAGCAGAAAATCTGTTATTTGCACAAAGGATCAACTTTAACCTCATGCAAGACCTTTGGGCTGAACTTTAACACAGACCACAAACCACAACACAGAATCAGGGCTCCAGTGAACCTGAATGGTTAAATCAGCTCAAATATCTGGTTAAAAATATCATAGAAAAATTTGGTGATTTTTAACTATGTATTGTGGATTCTCAACTATTCACGTGTGGGAAACTTTTTTACTGCCTTTTGGCTTTTGTCTGCTTCTTTAACATAACCTGGATGTGCACATCCAGATTACTTTCCTAGTATCTATGTCTATTTCAAAAGTTTCTCTCCTCCCGATTTAAAAAGTCAACCTATTTGGAGAATGTTGTGATTCTACAAACCTTGCTCCTGGATTCAGAAAGAAGCTAACTGTTCTTCCACTTCTAAAGCTTGAAAATATCTGTCCAATCTATAAGGCTGTTTTGATGTGCGCTCTGCTTTTTCATCAACTCAAGAACCGGTTTGCAGGCGTTATTTGCTTCTCCCACAAAGTTCTTGATAAAATCATGTTAAAACTCACGTACATAACTCCTGACTTTTGAAACTTTTAAATTGGGACTCCAAAATCAAAACTCCAACTTTGATTTCCTTCGCTCTCTGCTCAGATCTTGCTGCTCCTGTCGAGGACACAGGCGCCTCTGATCACAGAGCTACATTTCTGACTTTTCCAAGATGACTAGTGGTCGTCTTTTGAACAGCTCTGGCTTTGATCCAACCCTCCTACATCAGTTCGCTAACTTTATGTAACCGACTTCCCGCAGAGTGGACCTCTATCACTTTATTGCTCCTCATGGTACAGCCACATCCAGCAGATCTTGTCTTCAATGGAGAAAAAGTGGATTATTTTAAACTGTGAACATTTCTTGTCAGACTGGTGAGTTTGCAAGGCTTAGATGAATATCGGAGCACAGCTCTCAGATCTCCGTTTGATCAAACTATCCAGAGTGGAGAACAGCAAAAAGACAGAAAATTGGTGGCTATCCTGGACCTTTCAAAACTAAGAGTCTGTGAACCATCGTCGAGACTTATACATTAAATGAAAACAGTTTGAGTTTTTTTCAATTATCAGGTACATGGTTTGATTTATTCCTTTAAAACAGGTACTTAGCTGATGACTTTCACAAATGTGTTTAAACAAGGTCAGTCATATTACGATTATGTGAATTAAAATGTAAAAAAAAAAGGTTAATTTGATTTAATAATGGAATTTTTTACCCTAATAAATTAAACTGAGCAAACCTCACGGGAGGCAGAGGTTTGGAGACTGGTGGAGGGGTCCGGAGGACGACCCACAGACTTGGATGTTCTTGGATGAACCTGAAGAGGGAATCACTGCAGCGGCAGATGTGGAGAGTGTTTCTGGATGCTATGATCAGGCTGCAATACTCTGGAGGAACAAGGAGTGGATTATAAGGCATCAATCTGATCCTTTGGGAAGGGAGTAGAGGCCTTCTGATGACGACTATCGTCTTCGGCGCAAGGCAAAGGTAGTGGGAAGCACCGAGACATTTCCTGGTACGTCCCAGACCACCAGCTTAGTCCCATAAATAACTTCCTCCAGCTCCATTTCTTCCAGGAGCACAAGAGAAGGCAGAATTTCAAGGTCTGGGTTGAAATTTATTGCAATCTCCTTCAGCTACTAATCCGGTAGAGTTCCAGACGGTCTCAGGTTTGCTTGGCCGTTAAACTGACTGGATTTATCTGTAATGTTTTGCTTGGCACAGACAACCACTCCAATGAGGCATTAAAAAGGGTTTAATGAAGGAAAGACCATGTACAGAAATTGGAAGATGTGGTGCATGGAAAAAATAACAAGCGTGGAAACGGACAAAGAAACTAAACATGGAACAGATCCATCTAGCAGGGAATGACTGAAACCGAGAGCCTTAAGTAGTGGGGAGTGTGATTACTGAACATGAAACAGGTGGTTGATTAGTAACAGTGTGCAGCTATGAGGGGGAGGCAAAATAGACAGAGAGAGAAGGAGACTGAAGGTCTCAACCCAGTTGGACTGAAGTTGGACTATGAAGTCTCGTGGCTTTGGGACGTTGTGGTGTTTTTTGTCTGTGTGCTCACACTGGTGTGGTGACGCATCAGGAGTAAGTCTCTGAATGTTGGACTTTTGTTGAACAGAAAAGTTTTATTGCAAACTGCAGCCTAAATCAGCACAACTGAATCGCAAAGAAATCTTGACCGGATCATAGTGAAGTCCCCCCGATCTCTGGGAAGCATCTCTTCATAGGTTTCTGGTCAACACAAAGTGAACGTTATCACATGGGTGTGGACAATGAGGAAATAAATAAACCAAAACCCTACAGACTAATAATCAACATCGTGTTTTGGAAACCAGAAGGATGAAAATGAAGATGACATGGCTCATTATGTATCTGTAGCTTCAGAAATGATGTTGGCAGTGCTCATTAAAAATGAATGTTAGTGAATCAAACTTGTAACTTGTCAATGTTTGGTCTACCTTTACATCCTTCTGATAGAAGTCAGCACAAATCTGAAGTAGTAATGGGGAAAAAAACAAAACAAACAAAAAGTCAGTATTTTAACACATCCTACCAGGTGATGAAAAAACTCCACGGCATCCAGCGTTTAAATCTATTTTAAATGTGTTTACAAAGCAAGTAAGTTGGGAAATACATTAGGCGTGGTAGTGGGGTTTCATTGGATTACAGGTTGACTGACATGTTAGTTTACGCTGCAGTGGCCCTGCCTACCTGCCGGCACAGAAAACTGCCTCACCACGGGGCTCAGATGGCTCCGCAGATCAATGCTGCCAGAGCAGAATGAAATAAATAGACTTTACCGGATTACTGCAGCGACAGTGCTTTGCTTGCATCAATAAAATATGTTCTTCCAAGGTTCACAGGAAGAGAAGCTTGAAAGCGTGTGAGTGGACGCATGCAGCGTAATCTCATATGTGTTTAACTGGCCAGGAAAAAGGAAAATACAGCGGCAGAAATAAGAGCGAGGCCGAGATCGGAGAGAATGAGCCGGTGATATATGTGCACTTGTACTTTTATGTGACTCAGCCATCGAGCTTTGTCCAGTAAAAGAACATTATTTTAGTCTGTTAGACGGTTACAGGGGCAGGAGACGCTTCTTTCTTAGGCCGTGAACATAATTCATACGCTTGACATCATCCAGCACTCTATGAATTTAAAACAAAGCCTGGATATGTACCCTCTCTGCTGGAATGTGGTTCCTTTATTTATTATCAGCCGTTAACTGTCAAGGCATTCATCAGAGGCCTCCACCGGAGTGGGCGGAGGATTGTAAGGTAGTAAGACAATTTATTTCAACCACTTTCTAAATGAAATGAAATAAGTTGGATGCTTTTCAATTTATCTTTTTTGCTTGAACATGGTACGTTACAGTAGTATTGTGCTTGTAAGAAAAATAGGCATTTTTGCGTGTATTATGTTGCGTGGGTGTTTGAATTCAAGATATGTTTTGATTATCTCTTTGCTGTTTATTTACTTAGCTCTTGCCTCGTTAGTTAATTTCCCACCTACTCAACTCGGCTCTACTAGTTTAAAGGTTTTCCACGCCTACATGCTACCAGCTCCTTTTTTTTAGAACAGGTTTTCATTCATGGGGTGCCGAGTTGAAAATGCATCGCAACAAGACTGACGGCAGCAGATTGACTAGAGGCTGGTGTGGAATCACTGGCTGCGTCACAAGAGGAGCTGAGCGTATTTTAAGTTTTTAAGGTTAATAGTAATCTTGTCTCCCAGCGCAGCTCCGCTCTATTCTAATCGCTCTTCATTGCGTCTTTCTCCCATTGAGGTGGATTTTTCCAGTACAATCTCAACCGGATCAATCAACAAACGTGTTGGCCACACATATCCGATCTCATTTGGCTCAGCACTTCACTCCTAACAGTGGAGGATAATTTTATTGCAGTGCAGGCAATTTCCGGTAAGCTTCATCGCGTTGAAGTGCCACAATACATATATCACAAACAAAGTTTAGCAATTGGGTGATATTGAAAACCTCAAGAGAGGTCAAGCAATCGTTTCTCAATAGCCGAGGGTCCAGATCCTCTGTAGGAAGCGATGCGGGGAAGGAGATGCTTTTTTCCAGGCTGTGCAGAATGTCCAACAGGTCCTCCCTCGTGTGTCACGTAGAGGTCACGTCATGCTAGTTTTCGGACTATATGTCGTTCATACCCAGTAGAGCCGTAGAGCTCCGAGTGGAAAAAGGCCATAAATGATACGAGTGGCGCTCGCTGAGGTCCTCTGACGCCCATCTGCTTCAGAATCCAGCGTGTTGTGAATTCAGAAATCGTGTTCCTCACACCTTAATGAGTAGTTATTTGATCTATTTTTTGCCTTCCTATCATCTTGAAGCAGTCCGCCCTTCCCCGCCTGACTTCTAACATCAATGAAACATTTTCCGCCACACAGCTGCCCCCTTACTGGAATTTTTCTCTCCTTTGAATCTTTCTCTGCAAAGCCGGGAGATGGCTGCACCTGAAAATCCCAGTGGGTCGGCACTTTCTGTAACACCCAGGGCACTAACAACCAGAACCAGCAACCGTGCCAAGATCACAATCGCATCAATCCCGTTTTCCCCATGCTGGTGTCCAGTTTAAAGTCCAGCGGGTTGGCTTCACTTCACCACATCACAGTGTCTAAAGTCGCTGATTCTGTATTTGTGTGAATAAGGAACTGAATAAGTGTCCGTTTCCTTGTCGTACATGTCCGTCAACATGAAAAAACAGGCGGCTTTAAACGGACTGTAAGCTTCTACACACTTCTGTGTCCTTGTCTTCTGAAAGAAAAGGATCGCAGCTACTCAGCAGACATCCACTCAGGGAAAAAAAATGTTTCACAAGCCATAACCTTTAAAGCTGAGGAGCCACTGAAAACATCACGATGATGCATTCATGTACTTTTTGCCTCTTTTGTGCTCATTTTGCACGGCTATCACGTTGCTGTTCCTGCTGCGCAGGCACACAGCAGCTCTTCACATAAAAGCGCTCGTTTGAAGGGAAATGTTTAAATATTATCTTTGTTGCTGCGAACATGAACCTGTCCGAATGATGTTGGCTCGACATCCACTCCCCAGCCTCTTTTCTTTTTTCCTGAAGGGATTTATACGCCATGTCGTGTATAAAAGAGAGGAGTCTTTGTTGAAACGCTCGGTGATGTTGCCCTGTAATATAGTCGGTCTCATCTCTCGTCGCCCGGTTCACGACTGCTACTCCTAGGTTGCGGTTGAAACGTTCGGGTGACATAAAAAAAAGAAAAGGGGAAAAAAGAAGAGAAGGGGAAGAGTGAGGAACCCAGATAAAGCTGCTGTGCAGAGCTGCCAGCAGGAGGTCTTTGAGTTGTCTCCAGAAAAGAAGCGGAGGGGGGAATTTTTGGCAGCACAGCTTAGCGTAAACACTATCTGCTGAAAAACAACAGCAAAAAAAAAGAAAAAAAGGAAAAAACTACAACCCTCTTTGAGTGGCTTTATTGAAATGCAAAGCCTCACTCCTGCAATTCCTCTCAAAAAAAGAAAACACAAATAAAACGCATTATATGCCCCATTACTCTACCTGAATTACATGTTCAAACACCAACCAAGACTTTACAACATCACATAATCAGGCATTATTAGTGTCATTGTGAAATATGGCTTTAGTCTAGTGAAGCTCGGCAGATTAATTACTCAAAACATCACCTCACAGGGACCCAGGGGAACGAAGACTCGTCTTTCTCCCAGCTAGCTTTCTGTCTGCACTTTCAAATCCCCGGCAAGGCAGTTCTTGTCCTAAACAGGTGAAGTCCTGCATGTTCGATGGGTTTCCCTGCTTAAACGAGTACGATTTAAATAAACCGGGCACAAGCATCCCACTGATTTAACTATTTCAGTCAGGCGCAGGGACACATTTGTAGTAGGAAGGGTGCACACACACCCCAGGTGTGACATGAATAAATGAGGCCTTGGTAGTGCATTGAAAATCTGTCTATGCCTTCAATGTGATATACATGCGGTGCATTGACAACATACAAATACCTTCAGGGGCAAAAATTGAGGAAAAACCTGCAATGAGCTGTGTGCACAACACTGTAGTCCCTTATATTAATAAATAATATTTAACTTAATTTCAGCATTCAGACAGTTTTCTGTCAACTTGCCGCGTCTTCACGCGTTTTTCCAAACATGTGGGGCAAAAGGTAGGTTACACAAGTAGAGCTCAACTTCTGAGAAACTTTAACCTTTTGTCAAGCAGTCTGCTCCAATTTTAATTGTAAAAAAAAAACCCAAAAACATATGTGGCAGGTTAACAACGTGGAAAGCAGCATTTCCATGAAACACTATATTACTAATATAGTGCTGTTCAAATATAGTAGAAGTCGGCCTTGTTCTTGATTCTCCTTGGATTAGCAGTTAGCTTTAGCTTCCGGAGGAGATAAAAAAAAAAATGTATGCATTTAGAAAATGAAGTGGGATGTGAAAAAGAAATTCAGTTTTCTCCTGCACCGACTCTTCACTGGCACATTATCTAAATTACTTCAAATCTTAACAGTTAAACGTGAAATATGAATCCCACTGCCCAAGCAAAACGGTAACAGTTGTTTCTATGTCCGAACCGTCATTTTCATCCTTGAATTTCTGTTCAAAGCCATTGTAGCAATCAGCTCAGGTCTCCCGGCTCAGCTTGTATAAGCTGGACGAAGGGACAGTATTTCAGCAGGAAGAACTGCTCTGCCACGTCTGCGGTGCAGCCTGGTTGTAAACAATATATAGTTTCTGAAGCCTCAGCACTGAGGTTTTATTTTATCTGCTGGCTCCGAATCTCCTTTCTTCTTTACAGCTGCATCATCGCTGGCTAAGAGAGGAAGGAAACCTCCGAAGAGGGATTTTGCTTTGACATTGTTTGTCCCTGAGCAGAAATGATGCACGCAGACTGGAGGTACAGCAATTCAGCCTCTACCATAAACCTGTCTTATTGGAACAAAAATAAAAAAATAAAAAGAAAGAAATGGCCACATAAATTTGAACACCAATATGAAACTGGTTGATATTACAAGAGGAGGTAGCTGAGTCCGAGGCCCAGACGTAATTTTTAATAACTGACTGGGTGTAAAGTTTATTGAACGGCTCTGAGGAGCCAAAAACCAGATTTAAATGTTGTTTCTAATTGAATATGAACTTGTTTTCTTTGCATTATGTCAAGTGTGAAACCACGGCTTTGTTTTCGTTATTTTGTCCATTTCTCATTATTTGGTAAATGAATATTTCACTTTTATTTATAATTTCAGAGACGTGATGTCAGTGGCTCATAGAATAAGAGAGTAATGTTCATTTTACTCAAACATGAACCTAGAAAAAGTAAAGTCAGAGAAACGGATCATTTTAGGTGCTTTCTTAGTCATATGTCACGCTAAATCTTCACCCTGTTACCTTCAGATGAAAAGGAAACACTTTTCATTCGCTACTTGTCGCTTTGAAAGCTTTTAGTCTAAATATGAATCTTTTTTCCAATGTTCAGCTTAGCGTCAGCCCCTTGGATTACAACTGAAAAAGTGTCTTTACCGCAGTCAGGACAAAAAAAACAAAAACACAAACGATTTTTGATCGTCTTCAGCTCCCAAGTTGACTCCAGTTTCAGTCAGAACTTTGTGACCATGGGTAGCGCCGTTGTTTTGACAACTGTGTTGATGAGCGACTGCGACGGCTCTCTCAAAGTATGAATCTTTTATTCTCTCTCCACAGCAGACATTTTCTCCTGTCAGGCTCTGGTAAAGTAGCTGCTCTCACAGTTTTCTTTTGCTCAATAAAACATTGGAGAATAACCGAAGTCGGCTGCTTCTTTCGCCCTAATAATTAATATGACTGTAAGTGTGTGTCCGCTGCCATAGATCCAGCATGAGCAGCAATCCTATACAACAGCTCAACTTAAGCCACAGTGTGACACAGACAGGAGGATTAGCAGTGGACCTCTTTCCCTCTGGTCTGTGTCCTGGTGTTGTCACTGAATAAAATGATTTCCAAAGCATTCCTAGGAATCTTTTCACGCATCGTCTTCAAGGATTAGGTTGGGATTTTCTTTTGCACATGTTGTTATTTTTAGACAGATCTAAAAAAAAAAAATTAAAAGAAAATAATAATTTGATGAGTCCGTTCTGCTTTGTGAGAATAGATGAAGTTTTTTTAAAACCAGATTTTAGTAAACGTTAATCTAACTGGAGTTAGTGAATTAATTGCTAAACACTGTCATGGATTATAATGTTTGCTGCTCTAGTTAGTATTTAGGACAGTGGGATTTTAGTCAAAATAAACCCTAGTTATGTAATTTGTTCCATTATTTAGTAGTTTAAAAAAAATAAAATTTGCTTTACGTTGTTATAATTTGCAGGACACTATAGAGTATGAGTGTCCATGCTCATTTGGTTGCTATTGGGCAGCTTGGCTAAGAAATTGAGAAAAAAAAGTGTCTTAACCTTCCTTTACTTTTTATCTGAAATTTGGGAGAGTTTGTTGGAAAACCTTCTAACCTGTTTCTATATTTCTAAAATTGATCTTACGACGTGTGCAGTAAAATTCACTCAGTTTAACATGCATCTATCCCAAACTATGCTCATATCTGACTTAGCACATTACAGGCATGCTGTGCAGAGGTTTCTCCAGGCTTCAGAAACGGGCCAGAACCCCCCATGGTGAGCTGCATGCAGTCGGCACAACCATCCTGATGTAAAGTAGCCTCAAACTTAAGTGCTGCTGGTTATATTTCTCAGAACAACTTTGACTTCAAAGAAAATAGTTAAGCATGTAATTGAATTCTTAATTTCTGGAACATGACATTAAGATGCAAACGGCTGCCGCGCAGAAATTTGTACATTTTTAAACATTTATTACAGCTCTCATGGAGGTAAAAAATATATATATATATATATATAAATAAATATATATATTTTTTTTTTCCGACAGTCCTACTCTACTTAACCCTCTCTTACTTTTGAGTCTCAGTAGAAAGTTCCAGCTGTTTCAAACATTTTAGTTATGGCTCTAAATGTAGATTCAGACAATTTTTGATTCAGTTTAAGCCATTTTCTGATCGATAAACATCTATGGGGGATTAAAGTCAATCAATTTAGGACAATATCAACCAGAAAAAAAAAAATTAAAAATCCACTTTCTTCTTCCCAAAAACCCCCACTGCAAAACATCTAGGGAATACAGTGCATAAAAGGTTGTTGTCCAGCAGTTTCCCTGCCGTGTTTCACCACAAAACAAGGCATAAGAGTTTTTAGTGGTGTTTTACTAATGATGGAAGGAGCTACAAATTGTTGGCTACAACTTCAGTATCCTCTCAAGGACTCATCTCCACTGAGACGACCTCCTGGCTGAACACAAACATTAACAGAGAATAAAGCAGGAACAGCTGGACGATTAAACTGTCTGGATAACATTGGCTACTAAATCAATAAATGCAAATATATTGATCTTTACAGATTACTCTGGATTCTCTTGGAAAAAAGATTAGTAAAAATAGTGAGAAAGCCTATATTTTTACAGAAATGTCTTGTACATTAAGATATTCCATAAATCCCACCCTATTCCACATGGATATTTAGACTTTAAAGCTGCAGCAGGTTATTTGAAAAATAACCTGCTTATTTGTCAAAGCTGTCATCATGTTCTGATGATATGTGACAGATAATCTGCAAAAAAAAAATCCTCTTCTCTCTGTGCTTTGACTGCCATCTGCAGAAATACACCACTCAGTCGGAAACAACCAATCAGAGCAAGGAGGAGGGTCTTATCGCTGTAAATCCTCATGTATGCGCTGCTCACACCCATGCACACCCTGCTGCGCTACGGCTCCTTCCTTTGTTGGCATGGCGACTGATGGCAGTGGATAAACAGTTTTCATGCGACGGTAAGTTGTTTCTCCATCATTAGTACAGCTGCAGCCTGTACACAAGTTGATCGACAGCGCCAAATACTTACCCCATCTTATGTTATGACATATTGGAAGTTTTAACAAATGTGTGAAAGACAGGATTTTTCTAAAAGTGTTAAACTAAATACTTTAAAGAATAGGACAGAAAATAGTCCTAAAATGCAAATATTTTTCCATAGTTTTTTCTGTACTTATACAGACCTTAAAATATACTCGATACTTTTCCAGGTTGGGCAGAATTCCTTGTTATCTGCACTCAGAAACTAGGACAGAGGCTATATGTAAAGCTATGCATTACTGAGGAGGAACTGGGATCAAGTAATTAGTAATGTTTCTAATTACTGAAAAACAAACAAGTGAGGAGACTCATCAGTCACCAGGAACTGAATTGATACGAGCTAAGATTTAACCAGGGAAGCGTTTAACTGAGCCAGACGGGGGGCCTGGACTGCAGGAGAGGCTGCAAGCTGAATTATAATAGTTTTAGGTGTAGCTGGAGTTTAAGGCTGAAGTGATGGAGCTGCCTGGGGGGAAAACTGGGAGGAAGGTTAACAGCTTAGCCCTGATTTATACAGCCAGATTCAATAAATCTTAAACTACAGCACGCAGATACATTCAAAATACAAAATAGCTGGTGGCCAAAGCAAATAAAACACCCGACCTCTTGCTCTTCGGTCAAATAAAGCTCAGTTTATGTTCTTTGCTGCATCTAAATCTGGCTTATTCACACATTTGACATAAAATAGGAAGATACAGTTCTTCAATGAAATCCTTCCTATAGTCTTACTTGATTTAATATTCCTTTCTTCCTGAATATACCATATCAGACGGGTTAAAATTAAAACGAAGATGAACTCTACAAAAGACAGACTTGATGCATCAATTTTCCCGTCACTACTAACATCTGAAATATATTTTAAGGCATTAAAAACCTCCATCTACAAATCAAGATTATTTACTCTGAAAACCAAACTTGTTTTTTTTTTTATTTAAATTTCCGAAAGTCTACTCAAACTATTTTAACTAACTTCAGGGTTTTCTATGAGTTTAGAAAACCCTGAAGTCTCACTGAGACTGATAGTATCAGAAGGTCTCATTACATGTTCTAAATTTGACAAAATCATAAATCTTTAAAGGCTTAAAGCTTAGAGATTCAGTAAATCTCAAACTCCAGGACGGAGATACAGAACTGTGCATCTTCACAGCAAGAACTGTGCGTTTATTTTTTTTAACAACAACCCAACAATAAAAAATAACACAGCCGAGCTCTTTTCCCCGGAGCGAGAAAACTATAGATGAAACTTCCACGAGGAGCAGAGTCTCTCCTGGAGGCTATTTGAATTGTAGGAAGATGAGAAATGGGAAAGCAATCTTCCACAGCTGTGCTGAAATATAACTGCAGCAGGAATAGTAACTTACAGGCCATCGGGCGGCCTGTAAAACGCAGGACCACAGGCGATTCAAGCGGGCGCAGCTTAACAAGCTCCTAATGAAAGAAACTACAGTCTGTGGGCTATAAGACAGCAGAGCTCAGTGTTGGTGGAGGAGATGAAACAAATGAGTGATGCTGCTGTGAGCGTCTGCAGGGTCAAACGGTGCTGAAGCTGCCTCTTGGTTTTCAATCAAGGGATGTCGCAGGGTCATTTGAGGCTTCGTTAAGGAAGGCAGGGGGGATGAGGTGGCTGTCACCACACACACACACACACACACACACACACACACACACACACACACACACACACACACACACACACACACACACACCTGCTCAGAGGAGAAGCTAAGTGGCAACACTACAAGTAAGAGGAGATCACTGGATCAGAAGGTTCAAATCGATAATGTAAACTTTGAAGCGACTAGATGTGTTCGCTTGGTAAATTGTTCCACTACAGAAATATAAGTGTAAGAACGTCTCTCTCTGTCTTTGGTGTCCCGTGAGGAGAGATTAAAGTTTGCATCAGACACAAATAAAGCAAACTCATTCATAAAAAATAATTTAGAAGAAATCAAAAGGATCTTTATGAACAGCTTGAACTGGTTTTCCCAAGAAAACAAGAGTTTGTTTCAAGTGTTTATCTAATGTTAAATACTTTATTAATTAGAAACATAACAGTTATCCACACATGAAAGCAAGTATAGCGATTTGCAATAAAGTCTTATGATACAAATGTTCAAAAGCTTCACTCTGTCTGCCCCATCTTGGCTCGAGCTCAGATTGTCACAGCGTTTCCTTCACCAGCAGTGGATTTTAAAGGAATGTCAATACAAGGAAAATTGGTCCTTTCAGCTTATCACGAATAAAACTGAAAGGATCAAATAAGCTAAATTGAAATATCTCGACGCGGGTCCACTTCACAAAGGCTCCTACTGCTTCTTGGCTGAATAAAAACACAGTTAAACTAAGAAATCTGCTGGACATTATTGCACCAATCGGTCTGATGAACTGTTCCAAATATGAAAAATGACCCCGTTTTTTTTTTTAGCTGTAAAGTAAGTAGTGGATTTCTGAGTGCCTAACACTTTAAATCTGACTACAGTAACATTAAAAACGTATAATGAGTGTAGTACAGCGGCCGCAATATGTCTTCATTCTTCCACCTTGGATCTCCTCTTAGAGGTTCTGGGTTTGGACCCGTCTGGATCTCCAGGTTCTGGGCAGCCTGGTTGGTCAGTCGGTGAGCTGGGGACATTCTCTGCATCAGGTTCTGGCTCGAGAGATGTGGAAGGGCCTTTGGAAACGCCTGAAAAATATCAGAGTGCAGAGTTCATTTTATTCCACTGAAGCCTGTTCTGATTAATCTGAAGCATTTATTAAGGACGGTGAATCTGACTGACGCAGCCTGTCTACGTTTGCTTTCAATACAACACAATCAAATAGGCATAAATAGATCCAAGCATGTTAGCAGGAGCCACTTACTGACTAATACTTCAGTTGACTGTATGCAACTAATGCCAGAAATGCAGCTAATTTGAATATACATTGCTAAACATGGAAGGAACAGGTGAACAGCAGCTAGCTACATAACACCCCTACAGCCGTACTACTGATTGTTTTTCTTTCCCATCTGTTAGCCACTTATTCAAACATGCACAACACAAAGGTCAAGTACGTGGTTTGGCTGCTGACTGAATGCATTAGCTGGTTTGCACAATTAATCTCAGAGCTAAGAATGCATGTAAACTGCCAGAAAGCAGCAGCAGCAAAACCTATTTAAACTTTAAAAGCGTATTAACTTTGTTTACTCAATCTAACAGGTAACAACCACAGCTGAGAGAAACACATCTGCACTGGGTTGGATGCAGGTTTCATCCAACGCCGGGGAAGCACACCTGTTGTTAGCTGGATGTTCTTGTTGTAGCTGGCAGCTGAAGACATGGCCTGACCCAGAGCTTGGTTGGTGCCGAGTGCAGCTCCCGGGGTTTTGGCTGCTGCTGCAGAGTGAGGCTTGGCTTTGGAGTCCTTGCCTGGTTTAGTCCAAACCAGAGTATCTGTTACCTGCAGCACAGCCCCCATCTTCTGAGCCATGTCCATCAGCTGGGAGTGAATAAAAAGAACAGGTAAACAAGTCGTGACATGTAACCACAGCTGGTTCCTGACGTCGGCAGCAGAGAGCTACGGTTTACCTCCAGATCAAACTCAAAGTTGCTACTGCTCTCCCGCAGTTGGTTGACTTTCCTTTCCATCTCCTGATATTGATCCAGAGCTCTGTTCTTGTCTCCGTGGTTATAGAGGAATATTGCAAAGTTCAGGTTGACCATGGGGTTGGGTCTGTGGGGGCTTGGTCACCAAGGGAGAGAAGAAAACTAATGATTTTATAAAATTTTACATTTTAAATAACAATTACAGAGTGGAATCCATGACTCACTCATCAAGATTGGCAGCTTGTTCGTATGCTCTGGTGGCATTCTCCACGTCTTCCAAATTAGTCAAAGCGACTGTTAATTAAAGATATAAGAAAAGAGTTAACAACAAACTAAATTCACTGGACATAACTTTTTTTTGTTGTTGTTTTTGGTAAATTTGTCCTGAAAAGTTTCACAGTGTGTCTATTTTGAATAAAAACGTTAAAACACTTTAAATGCACACAAAGATGACAAAATGGCAAGGTTTTAAAGGAATTAAATTATACCACGGATCACTTCTCCGTCTCTGACATGGTACCTGCCAGCAACATGTAGAGTTCCCCCATCCGTGGGTTCAGATTAATGGCTGCACTGAGGAAATGGAAAGCTGAGGCGTACTGCTGCATGGTCAGGTGTACCAGCCCCAGGTTGTACAACACTTTCCAGTCAAAGGGAGACAAGTAGTGAGCGCGTTTCAAGCAGCTAATGGCCTGTGGGAACAAGAGGGGGAGGAAGCTTGGTAATTGTATCTGAGGCAGAACAATCTAGGAACAAGTGGATTTATAATGCTTCAAGGACGTATGAGTCAGAGACTCAGCTGTGTTACGAGCCACTGCTATATTACACATATGCTTTAATATTAAGAGGAAGAAAAGGCATAGATACATTTTAGTTCATATTCTGAAAAAAAGAGTTCCTCCTCCACATGCTTAATTATCTCGCCCCCCGTGTTTGAACAAAAGCTTTTTTCTGACAAAGTCAACAGGGTTCATAGATAGACAATAATTATTTAAATCAGGATAACAAAACAACAAAATAAGTGATAGAACAGAGTGGCTAAAAAAAGAAGGGAATCAAAGTGCTGCAACGGCTCAGTTAAAGTAAAAACCTCAACTTCATTGAAATGCTGTAGTGGGATCTCAGAAACAAAAGTGTGCAAACTCTAAATGAGCTGCTGAGACACCGAGGAAGAGTGGTTCAACATTTATCCATAAGGGTGTGAAAAACAGATTAAAATCAAGCAGAAAACACTATCAACCTAACTGCTGATAGTGTTTCTGCAGCTATTAAAATGATGGCTTTCCAATGCAGCGTCTGTACAATTCAACTTCAGTTTTGTTCAATAAATGATACGTTTAGAACCTGATTTGCTGTTTTGTACTCTGGAAGTAAAACATTAAAAGTTTCTCAGCCTATTTCCAGCTCATTTCAATGATGTGCTTATATATAAAACCTCTGGTGTACAAATCCCATTAAGCTGCTCTAACTGCTGTGCCTCTGCACTTTCCTCCAAGCAAAACACACACACACAAAAAAAAACCCAGCTTCACTCACCGCCACGTACTTCTTCTTGCCAAAGAAGCACATGCCAATGTTGTTCCAGAGAGGGGGGCTCTCCGGCACGGCGCACGCTGCCACTCTGTACTTGTTCATGGCCACATCAAAGTCACCGTGGGTTTGCATCATGCTGCCCGCGGCCAGGATGGCCTGGGAAGAAGAAGAAAAAAAAAAATCTGTGATTAGAGACATATTAGAGGAAGATGTATGCTTTGAAACGGAACATGAAGGACTGGAACATGTCTGACTGCGATCGACCGTCTGCTTCGAGTGAAGTGCTGCGAGAGGAAAACCTCGGCGCTGCCTTCAAGTGTTCAGCAGGAAAGTTTGAACTTGAACAGTGATGTGGTGCCAACAGCCAGCATACCTTATAATTGTTGGGGTCAAAAGTGAGGGCATTCCCCAGATGCTCGAACGCTTTCTGGTACTTCCCGAGCTGGACGGGGAGAACAGAATATTACTATTAGTACTTTTTGTTTTTAAAAGTGCAAATTAAATTCACAGAAGAGGCTGCAAGCAACTTCACCCACCTGCAAAAAAAGGAGGCCGAGTGTGGTCAGGAGTTCAGTGTTCTCTGGAGAGAATCTGAATGGAGCACGTTAAATGACAAATGTCACCTCGTCCACATCATGCTTGTAATTACATTTAATGCCTGCTCTTCTTTGAGCAGAGAAGCTGCTGATTATGCCATCAGGCTTTATTTCAGCCTAATTGTAGCGTATTAATTATGACCTGTGTGGCCCAAAGAGAAATGTAGAGCGGAGGCACATCGAGTCTAAAATAAGACTCACAGTGGTGCGTCTCATTAAAGGCAGCACAAGTATTAGGGCATTTGATTAATTCATTTGGCCTCAACAGGAGGTAGCCATAATGAGCGCTGTTACAGACACTGATGTCATTTTTCTTATTTACACCGTAGCCTCGTGTTTAAAAATTCAGCAAACTGGAAGTGGGGCGAATTTATAAGGAAGCTGGAAAGGACCTGGGGTAAAAAATATGGTGAAGATGGAGCTTTTGGATGGAATAAATGACAAGCACTTCCTGCAGGGAGCTCTAAAGGCTGGGAATCATTGGATAAACAAAGGAGGAACAAGTTGAAAGCAAGCTCAGAAAGAGTTTTAGAAACTTCAACCTGAAATAAGGGATGAAAATCCCATTACACAGCCATGCAAGTGCATTTAAATCATCGGACTATAGTAATTTTACGTGACAACACAAAGCAGTGCATAACTCAGAAGTGGAAGAAAGGAGGTAAATAGTTCTCCAAAATTTAGACATAAAGATATAATACAGAAAGGAATTATGAAACAAGCCATAAACATTACATTTTAGGGACTTTTCCACCTGCTTCCCCATCTAGAGTTTTTTTTTCCTTTTGCTCATATTTTGTGTATAAAAAATGCTGACTCAGTGAGATTGGATGGATTGGGGATTTTCATGTCCTTCCACAAATTTATTTTATTGGATTTAGGTTTGAACTTTGACTAGGACTTTAGTGACAGACGGCTACAGTCAAGGTGCACAAAGGAGTGTCATCACAGATCCTTCCTCCCTGCAGTTATCAGACTCAATAATCATCACTACTCCAAAGAAACTCAATAAGTATCACATGCATGCTGACATCTGCACATCTCTGTTGTACAGTCCGTATTGTATCGTCTGCTTTTATTTTCAAATCCACATGGACGGTTTGTGCTTTAAAAAAATGTTTTGGGCTCCAAAACATTTTCTAATAACTGCACAGTGTTTCTGTTGAAATGTTTGCCTGTACTACACAGTATATTTTTTATTCTGGTTTTATATATTTCAGATTCTTATATCTGAGTGGTATAATAAAAGATTCTCCTATTCTATTCCAACAAGATTATGCTTTTGATATAAAAACCATTACGTTGTAGCTTTAGCTCTAATTTTAGAGTTGCCATTAACTTATTTTTTTCCCAATAAAACCATGTTGTTGAAATAAATAGAATACTTTTTGCGCCCCAAGAGTTGGATAGACACTAGTGATCACTAACAAACCTCTCAGACCTTCACAGAGCAGCTTTTTATACTGACTTTAAATGACAACAAATGGACTAATTAGTTGGTGTCTAACTTAACACACTGAGTTTTGGATCGTGGTACCAGAGGAAGAATAAGGAGGCTCAATGCACGTGAACGTCATTTTTAAAATTTTTTTAGTTGTTTTAAAAAAACTTTGAAAACCAAATGTTGTTACCCTTCAGTGGAGGAGAAATGTTTTGTGGTATTTTGAGTTGGTGTTTGACTTCAAAACAACTGCTTGTCTGCTCAGTGGTTGCTAACAGTATGAACGTTTAGACCTCACTTACTCCACTGCTCTCTTGTACACTTCGATGGCCTTGTCAGCGTCTCCAGCCAGCAGATGAACTTTCCCGAGCATCACGAACGTCCTGTCATGTTTATTTGTCTGCAGAGCGGCGTTTAGATGCTCCTCAGCCTGACGGAAACAGAGCATCAAAAATGAATAAGTTTCCCTCTGGAGGCAACAACTACATTATTTTACTGTGTAATGTAAAAAAAGTACTCACTTTTTTGAAATCTTTGATGAAGTAATAACACACACCCAGGTTATGACTGATCTCCTATGGTGAGAGAATGTCAGATGTGTTGCTCTTAGTTTAATTTGTTAATAAAAATAGCAGTCGAGAAAGTTCAGTGGAAACTTAGAAGCTGAAGTGAAAGAGAGGATCCGAAATATTCGGACCAGTTTTATCTCAGCCTTCCAACAAACTTGCTATTTAACAAAGTATTGTTGAGAAAAAGGAAAGTTCACTGAGAGTACTTTCCGTTCAAGATGTGAGGAGAACTTCACGCTGCGTTTTCTGAGTCAAAGATGCCAGGGAGCACAAGTTAACACTTTTCTTTCAGACCTCAAAGGAAAGCAGAAACTCCACACTGAGATGTGTGTGTGTGTGTGTGTGTGTGTGTGTGTGTGTGTGTGTGTGTGTGTGTACTGTTTAGCTATTCTATTTAGGACCTTCTTTGTCATATTCACTAACCTCCTGAAGAGTGATACGGGCCAAAGCCTGGTCCTAATGCAGCTTTTTAAGAGTCGGGGGCAAATTAATTGATTATTGAAATAATTGCCTATTAATTTAATAATCAATTAATTGCTAAATTGTGTATACAGACTCAAAAAAGGGTCTTGTGTTTAAGAAAACCCTGCACTTTAAGGGAAATAATTAAGCCAAAGCTGTACTAAAATAATATACATTTAGCTAAAAATATATGATTTTTAAGATAAAAAAAAAAAAACTTTGTATGTAAATATGTTCTACCCAGATCTCTCCAAGTGGCATAGTAACTCCACCGGGTTTTATATGCCGTAAAAAAATCCTATTAAGCAAATTTAGCTTTTTTAATGATTAATCTGCTGATAATAAAAAAAAAAGAACATATTGGCCCTACATTGTATTGATAAGTCAAGCAGAAACGACTGAGCTTTTCACTATCGATTACTAAAATAATTGTTAGTTGCAGCCCTAGTATAGTGTGAATTTTGTTAGGGTTACTGTAAAAAATATGTGTGTGGATAAGACACAAATGCAGTTAAAGTGAATGGTAGCCAATACAAAGATTTGCACAGCTAGAAATATGAATCTCTGTGTGTGTGTGTGTGTGTGTGTGTGTGTGTGTGTGTGTGTGTGTGTGTGTGTGTGTGTGTGTGTGTGTGTGTGGTGTGTGTGTGTACTATTTACCCAGTCTTTCTCATTAAGTTTTGCTGCTTCATGATAGAACTCAATAGCTGCTTTGTGCTTTCCAAGAAGAAATCTAGGAAAATAATACAAAAAAGTCAATATGAGAAATTAACCTGAGATATAATTTTGTACTGAGTCATTTCTGTAACAGAGAAAAGCCTCCACAGGTAGGTGAATTTAGTGAGATATCTGCAAAATTACTGTTCCTCACCACCCAGCACTTTTACAATTACTAGGAAGTCCTGCTATGCTGATCTTGTTAGTTAGTGAGGGCGACTCGATGCACTCATGCAGGGTTCAGTGCAGCAGACTTACAGTGATCGGGCCACTTGCTTGAGGTTGTCTGAGCTGCTGGGATTAAGGATGGCACAGCTCTGAAACAGCTCCAGGGACTCCTGGATCTTCCCCTCAAGACGTAAGATTAGCGCTGGATAACAACAAAGACATGGCATAAAAAAGAGGATCTTCATCTATGTGAAGGAGAATAGAGAAAGGACAAAAAAAAAAGAAGAAAAAAATCAAAGGCTCTGCGTGCCATCCATAGAAAGGATTTGGGGAAATAGACCACATACCGTGGAGCTTAGTAGAGCTTTTTTTTAATTCACTGCACCTTTTAATTAACATCACATATACGGTGAAAGTGAGAAGGGAAAGACGGCAGCGGCGGCTCACCTTGAACATATATGGCATATTCACACATTCCATTGGTTTCTTGGAGTTGCTCTTTAATGATCACCTACAGAAACAGAGGAAGAGAGCCAGATGGATGTTAATTTAATGAAGTGGATGAAATACTGAACAGGCATTTTGCTTAAGAGAATTTAATATAACTAACTTCAATAAGTTAAAGTCATTTTAAAATACATTTAAAGAAGAATTCCAACTGGCATAATGGGTTTGAAACCTCTCGCTACTACTTAGAAAAATAAAATAGATGAACAATCGCTAGTATCTTCCAATAAAGAAGGATAACTATTTAGTGGAGGAATCATCAATTAAAGTCCAAATTAGCTTATTTGCCTTGTCTAAGTCCTTGAGTTGAGCAAAACCATTCTAAACCATATATAATAGACTAAATATATTTTCTCCTAATATCTGCAGTTAGCATTTAGATTAAACTTTAATTATTTTTCAAAGTTCCTCAATATATTTTTTTAGTCTTCTGTTAATAAAACATGTATTACTTTATGTCAATCTGTGTGTGGTGGACTCAAACAGGCATCATCGTTCCCAAAGGACTGTGCCAGTCATTTAAAAGATGCATCAAACTTAACATTAAAAGCAATATTATTGAGAAATATTGCAATACAGAAATCAGTTGCCATACATTTGTATTTTTCTTACTTAAGTGTTTCTGATTGGTTTCTTTAATGTTTCTAACATCATGATCTGAGTCAGTTGTGTCAACATATTTGACTGGCGGATTTTGATGATGGAGTGTAATGTTTAATGCTTTTTCCATAATTAGTGTCTGTATTATGTTTTTATGATTTCTTATTTTAAATAGGGATTAAAGCTAGGCCAGATTTAAAGTTGGCGCTCTGAACCGGGTGTGAGCCAAACGCGCCGGCCTCACGCGCCTTTACATCGCCTGGTCTTTCACCTCTGAATGTTTTAACTCGGTGTGGATCGCACGCGTCACCGTTCACACAAACATGAATGATTGGAAAGAGCATTTATAGAACCTCTATGAAGGCTCATTTTATGAAAATAAGGCTGCAATGTCAGCCATACCACTGTCTTGGCTCACACTCGATCAACGTGAACTATCAAAAGCGCGACTATAACTCAGCTTTAAGCTGTCCTAAATAAAAAGGAGTAAATTGTAATATACAAAACTTAGACCAAATAGTTTTGAAAGTGCCTTATTATTTTGTTGTGAAATAAAACTGAAGAGACTTCTTTTCTAAAGACAGTTTGTCTTTAATGTATATATAGAGTCCGTTAATGCTCTGTTTTAAGTATTACCCTCCTGAGAAGGTATTTATAGACTTCAGACAACCTCAAATATTATAACCGACTGAGTTTACATTTCAAGTCATTTTCACAGTCGGATAAATGAAACTTCACAGCAGGAAATCAGATTAAAAGTCTAGGTTGGAGTTTCTGCAGATTAAAAGAATGTGCCGCATTATCGCCTACCACGAGGCTGATCTTCACAGTGAGAGCAAGAGGGCGTTATTCCAGGAACACGACTTACGGTTGCAAGCATCCATTCACAGAATGCTTACCACATTCATGTAGGAATACAGCAATTACTGCGGAGAACAAGCAGAGTGGCAAACTGATGTGGGTATTTACCGAGCACACGGCTCAATCATGCTTCCCTTCGTGTGTTCGGACGGGATCTGACGGTGAACACACGTTGGTCAATGACAGAATGAGCCACGGGGAGAATTTAAATCGTTTACCTTACAGGTCTCATAGTCTTTGCGCAGATAGTGCTGGTGGATCAGCCAGTTTCTTCTCTCCACAATAGGAAGCTCTGGAGCTGGATGACAGAAAGAGAGAGAGAGAGAGAAAAAAATAGAAAAAAACCTGTAATTGAAAAGAAACTGGGGGATATTTTAGTCACGCTACATTCTTCAGCTCTGGTGATGTCTCGTTTTGTCGAGAGATGAAAGATTAATTTTGCATGCGCCCTCCTTTTGCAGTCATTAAAAGGTGTCTGATCTGACAGTAAGCCCAGATGTTCCCTTGCAACCTCAATCCACTAGCTGGATTTAAGTCAATTCACCTGACATACTGGAGATATTTTCTTGTTAGCTAGCTTTCACTTAAGAACAGATGGCTCAGTCTGGAAGCGGTTGCGTCTGTGTATGAATGCTGTTTTTTTACTCTCTCTCATATTTCGACAAGCGAATAAATAATCTGGAAAGAGCCCCTACCTCTGCAGTCTCGCGCATGTCTTTGATGCGACAGTTACCATATAGCTGTTAAGGCTTCAACCAACCCCAGGCTAAACTTTAATCAACTCATCAGTCAGGCTGTAAATGTCACCTTGTACGCAAGTTTTGCCTAACAAACACTTGCTTTTTCCCCCTCCTCCTCCTCCTTCACCACTATCTTTCTTCTTTAACATCTTGGCAGGTTGAGATATTCTTGTTGCCAGGGCAACGCTGTCTCTCGGAAGCCAGGTGCTTGTGACAGAGAGCGTGCGGAGATTGAATGAAAGTGGGAGGCTGAGGGAATGAGCAGCACAATGTAGGGCTTTGGAAAAGGGTTAGGTAACCTCAAGAACTAAAGCACAATACTCCAAGTTCTCTTCCCAGCAGAGAGCAACATTTCATTTCACAAGTAAAGAAAATGTAATTCCAGCCGAAGCACGTTTGATTCCAGTAATCCCGTTATCTCGTACCTACTACCTTTCCCTCCGGGGCTAAAAATAGGATTCGATAAATTGTAAAATAAAGTGCTGTAGCTTTGAGTCTGTCAGCGACATTGTAGAAAGAGGGAGGGGTGTTATTAAAGAACAGAGTGTAACAATACAGTGTGAATACCCCCACCCACCCATCTGTTTTTTTATCTGCCGGGACTTGAAGCACAACTCTGATCATAATTTGCAGGAAGAACCGGAAACAATTCTAAATGCTTCATGGAAATCCACGCAAAAAAACTGGACAGGTTCACTTCAAAACGGTCCCATTTGTGGAGACCCAATCGGATTTGTTTGTTCTGAGAGAGTGACGGTGTGCTTGTCTGTGGGATTCCTGGATCTGAATTCAAAAACAACAAGGCAGATTTGGAGAAGAGAGAGCAAAAATATCTGTGACATGCAACTACAGGGGGAAACAAGAAAGGCCCAGCATGTGGTGTCCCATATATAGCTGTGTAAGGGAGGGAGGCAGAAAAAAACAAAAAACTTTATCCCCAACATAAAGGAATTATGGCATTGTTGTATTGGATCTGGCTAATGCTAAGCTTAGACTAGCTTGTGTTTCAGCCACATGTTAAAGGAGGATAAGAGCAGAGAAGAGGCGTGCTGAGATCAAAGGACACATGGGGAGATTATAATAAAAAAAGAAAAAGAAAAGATGATAATTTTTTTAGGAAGTTTTCCCCTTAGAAAACTTCAGAAAGCCCCTCATCTCGTTGGGTCGTTTAATCTAATCTTACGTTGCTGAAACATGCTGCAAAGGAAACAGTCATGTTTGCACCTTCTGGGCTTTTTATCCAGGAAAAGATGCTGGGCTGCACTGCAGATAACCTAATAATAGACCATAATACTCTTGTTGTGCACAGCATAATTAACTTTGAGCCTGCATTAAATTATTCTAATTGCATTTCATGATAGTAATTATAGAATATATAAACCTTCAGTATCCATGGACACAATTAATATCGGCTTTGTTGCTTTTTATCTTATTACTTTTAGGATTTAGACTTTTGACAAACAATTTAAGGTAACAATTACCAAAAAACAATAAGGTGTATGTAATAATATGTACATATTAAGTATTAAGAGGGTCTGTCATATTTCTGCTATTTAGGTCATAGCAGCATATTATAAAGCTTTCCATGTTTAAAGTTGTTTTATTGCTTCCTAGAATTACTGCTGTTTCACTTAAAATGATGAAACAGCTCTTCATAAATACACATCTATGGTTGCTCTATATTTACTCAGATCAACTGGACAAACTACTCGATCTTCTGATCTGAAGACTTGACTGTATCAAATGTGTTGTGGCTCCATGAATTTACTGAGTGTGGTTTGATTTTGTAATTTGCACTTTTGAGAATATTATGTCCCAAATCATTACATATGGAGCCCGTAGTCACTTAAATAGGTCCTACTTACTTAAAGTGCGGATTGGACCCAATGTAACTTTCAGGTCTGGTGAATTATGGTGAACTCAGATGAAACACATGAATAATGTTCATTTATGATTAATATCAACTGTACAAAACAAATTAATTTCTTTACCACATACTTATTTTTGGAAAACCAAAGAGGAACAATCTATAGAGTCAGTTTTATAATAAGCTTCAGTTATTATAGCTAGAAACATAGTAGGCAGGCTCAAAATCTGGGTGTATTGATGGACTCAGATCTAACCTCTATTCTGAAACAAATTTCCAAAAACTGCAAAACTGCTGTGTTGCTCTAAATCAAAGCTAAAAACTAATTTGTTGAGAGTTGTCTTTCATTAATAACTGGAACATCCCTGGAGATGTTTTAGTCTGAATGGCAACTTTTCAATACTTCTCTTTATTTTTTCATGTCAGTGTATTTTTTATTGTTTATTGTGTCATGTTTTTATCAGGTAAAGCACTTTGAATTGCCTTGCTGCTGAAATGTGAAATACAAATGAACTAGATGATGATGATGATAACTCATTCTCTTTTGTTTCCTCAAAATATATCAAGTTCACCCCAGGACTGTTCTCCATACAAAAGGTCACAGCAGAGGAAAACAACCCCAACTTGTAGTGAGCAGTTAACATCCTTCTAGAGGATTTGGTGATTATAAAGAGAGATTCGATGAAAAAAAACCCACAAGAGGACACGATTAATCTTATGACAACAACAAAAAGATAATATGGAAAATTAAGATGACAAAAAAACAACCTTTATTTATTATAAATATTCCTCTCAACATGATGGCTCAGCAGCTCACTATGTCAAACTGAAGAGTGAGGGTGACCTCTGCAGGCAGATCATGTCTTGGCACTTTTAAACAGAAAGAGCGTTAATGGCAAACTGAGTGGAAACAAATCAAGTTGGGTTGTACCTTTAGGTGCACGGCGCTTCTTGGCTTCAGTAGGAACTGGCAGCTGTAATAAAAGAAACAAAAACAGGTGAAACGCGAATAAAAACCGGGACAGGACCAATTGAACACAAATTCAATGTTTCAGTATAAAATTTCTTCAGCGGATCTGGGGATCTTGTTCACGAATGAGGGAAGAAGGGAGCGGGAGATCGACAGGTGGATTGGGGCAGCGTCTGCCGTGAAGCGGCGCTGTACCGGTCCGTCGTGGTGAAGAGAGAGCTGAGTCAAA
>CAEGAF010052077.1:0-17842 GCA_903067075.1 Micropoecilia bifurca
GTGTGTGTGTGTGTGTGTGTGTGTGTGTGTGTGTGTGTGTGTGTGTGTGTGTGTGTGTGTGTGTGTGTGTATGTGTGTGTGTGCTTGTTTGTCCTTTTATAGATGTGTGTGAAGGACCCGGCAGAGGAGCTAAAAGTAAAGCGTCAAGCCATAATTGGGTTACAGGGACCAGTGATGGATTAAAGCACGGCTTGGGAGACGCTGGAGCAACATTAGGGTGTCTGAGATGTCAGGGGCAAAGCGCTCTCATTAATCGCCTCGGCCCTTACATTACTGCATTAGTTGTATTAGCAGCTAGGAGTCGGCAAGCACTTTGGGATTTCTCGCTGAGGCAGGCCTCGTGCCTTTCTTTCCTTTCTAGTTACTAGGCTGAAGTGGGCACGATCCCTCTCTTTTTGCCTCGGGAGAGAAGGAAGTCCAATTCATTTGTTTGAAATGCCCCTTTTATATTTACAACCATTTTTTCGATTTTAGCCAATACCGAGAGTATAGATTTACTATGAGAAACTCTAAAAGTCAGGAGTGTAAAGTTTCATTGAAAGTTGCTAGGTAATTTAAAGTAAGTGCACTCACACAAATACACGCACACGCAAACATGCGGCCACTTGCCCAGTCTCCCAATCAGTCATCTCACTTCTCAATAACCTAATAGTCTTCCTGTGTGAAAATTGATTTTTAGGAGCCTGCTGCATGACCCAAGTCCCTGCCACCGCCAAACATAATCTGAGTCCGCTTTTTCCTCTTTCATTTCCATCCATCTCCCTTGCAGTACATATCTTTACACTATAGCTGTTATTAATAAACTGAAATTGATTTTCCAGTGTGGTAAAAACATAACATGAGCGGTCAGAGCGGTGTAGGTGACTTGACCCTGTTGGTTATTGGCTGAAAAAGTGGGTGGAGTTTTAGCCTTTTGCTTGATGGCGGGGGAAAAAAGGTGGAGCAGCGGTTCTGATGGAAACACAGATGAGGCAGTATTGAGTAACATTAGCAGTCCTTAACATTCAACCCCAGTCTGCTCCCTCTTAGAGAAGTGAGAGGTTTATCACGCAGCTAACTCCAAACATCACCAGGTCTCCCACTTCTGCAATCCTCCAGAGAATAAAATATATAATTTAATCACTGATAGAGTGGCTATGATTGCCTTAAAACTGCAAACCCCAACTGTCCGTGAAATCAGATTGTATGACCATGTTATTATGTGGGTTATTATGTTTGACCCTAAACATCATAATTAACTTTAAGGATCAGGGTTAATGTCTGGTTTTTTTTATATGCGTGTTTCTTTGCAAGTCATTAATGAGTTATGTGTGTATCAAAGCAGTTTAATTTCCTTAACATATTTTAATGTAAATTGAACTCATGTAAAACATTCAGAAAAGATTCAAAAGCAGAAAGACCAAAGTTAAAGAAATCGCCAAAGAGTAAACCTAAGGGAAAAATTTGCAACTTCTGGCATTGCATTTGTTCAACAGATCTCATATCGCTGGCACAATGACAATAAAGGGTTTCTGCAAAACTGCAGCATCACAGAGGAAGTTCTACTTTATCTATCTGGAGTGGATTTTAAGCTCACCAGGACATCTGTGCATTGGATTTTCAGTCCAATATCTTGTGCCAAACTTGTAAATTACCATGTTATCACTGAATGGTGATGATTAGCTTAGTATGAACCAAAAAGACTCAATTTAACCCAAACCTTGGCTTTGGGCTAAGTCCTGACCTGATCCAACCTGACTGACTAACTGTAGTTAGAGGTTCGAGCCAAAAGTAAATCTGACATATTTTAATCTGCTTCCAGTTTAATTCTTCCAGAACTCTTGCATGCCAACTGCTACTTTGTAGTAAAACGTCTCAGATTTTTAGCTTTTTTTTCAGATTTCATAGCTCAATTTTTTTGCTTGTTTTAAAATCGCAGAGTAAATCAAATATAAATCATTTGGGATGTGAAGCAGGGCAGGGCTGTGAGCGCAATAGCTGTGCAATATGCTGCACTTGTTACAGCTTACCTTGTCTCTTTTTAACAGGGGTGGGCACAGATTTCAAGTCCACTTTATCTCATGCATAAAAATTCCTTTGAAAAACAGATTTCCATTTCAATGGGAGATTTTCTTTTTTTTTAAAAGTTGATACCTGATCCGCTTTCGACAAATGAAAAATAACTTAAAAGAACAATTGACCATTTAAACACCATTTAATCTGTGCCCTCTGAGTGGGAAAAGGAAAATCCCATCATATCGTTTTCTCATGAAAGGATGAACGGCAAGGGACTGAGGGCAGCATGTGCATGGAGATGGGCAGAGGAAGGACTGTTATAGGATCGCAATCGCATTGACTACAATTTCCCATGTGAGTGCTTGGGTACCTGATCTGTGCAAAGAAATACTGGTCCCCTTTTCTTTTGTTCGCATACGATTGCGCTACGACAACACACACACACACACACACGCACACACACACACACACACACACACACACACACACACACACACACACGGACAGGTATCCGTTTGACTTGTGCCTCCGTTCACATGGAAGGGGTTGTCCTCCTCCTCTAGGATGAGGTATTGGCTTTCCCCGGAGGGAGAGTTCTAATTAGGTAATTGACTGATGTATAAAGCAGGTGCATGTATCCGTTACAGCTGGCTCGACCTGTTCATTATTAAACAGTGACCCTCTCCACCACTCGTGCCAAAGCCTTCGATACAGAGGAGAAAGTGGCCAGGAAGGGCTTTTACAGGGATCAGCATACTCGTAATTACACTTGCCGGTTACCTGAGTCTTTCCCCGTTACTGTTGCATGCTGAACAAGAGCTATGCTCCTCCTCTTTCCCATACACCGGCTGCCACAATGCCGTCGTTAAAAGGGATTAACAAAAGTTTTCCGAGGTGGAAACAAATAATTTCAATCGTGCAACAAATCAGTGTAATTTTATACTGGGCTGAACTCATGATCACTGAGCTGCTCAAAATAGTGTATCGTGACAGCTCTGAAAAGTTTTCATCCTGACACATTTGTTTATTGACAGGCAAATGAAACTTGAGCTACAGTAGGTCAGAAAGGAGTGGGAAGTTTTGCCAAGAGCCAGCAGGCAGCACTTCATTCTGACACTTTGACATCAGTAAAATATATAAAGTATTGTGTTGCTGTTAGGCCTTGAGGCCAGTTTACTCACATCAGTATTCCAACGATCTAGATATGGATTGATAGCGGAGAAGAAAATTGATTCAAAGGAGTGTGTGTGAACATTTTGTGTGTATGCTTGTGACAGCAGTTTTAAAATGTGAGCTGACCAATCCATCGTGGTTCTGGTTTGGAAAGACAATAAATGGTTTTTGGGAGACCATTTTTTTGAAAATGGGTCCCTCCTCCTCACTCTCTCAATTAAAAAAAAGAGATTCAACGTTGTTCTGTGTTTTTCATGTCATTCTACATTAGTCTTGCAGCGTCACCAATACCTACTACTATGGTTTCTTTAGTGCTACATCCCGTTGTGTGGACACACCATTTTTCTTAATAGTTCATGAAAATGTACCTTCTTCATTTCCATGTGGATGGGGTCTGGAGAACTGCAAACCTAATCCCTGTGTTTATATATTAATCACTTTGCATTAGTTGGCATGTTGGTTACTTAGCTGTTTTATCCTTTAAACTTTAATTTTTAGCCCTTTTTCACAAAAAAAAAATATATGTTTACTACTACCATTATTGTTTAAAGTGTTTTAAATTGGATCTCAATGCTGTCTCAGGAGCTATGTTTGTGAATACAATTCAAAGTAAAATTAATTCCAATACATTTAGGCAAACTGAACTTTGGCAAAAACATTACTAAGTAACCTAAAAGATGCTGTGGAACCAAGAACAAGGGTTGAGTTCAAATCTGGAACTTAAATTGTTTAAAGCAGCTGCAGGAAATTGAAAGTTTGCAAGGGAATCAGAAGGTAAATCTAAATAAAACTGCATGAACTAGCAGGAAAGTGAGAGAAGCATGCCATGAGCAGTTTATTAACATGAAGTAAAATATCTCAAAATTGCTGAAAAAATATATGTAAAGTTACATTTTAATATTGAGTTTTAAAATGTATAGGCCCTATGCATGACATTTTACTTTGTAGAGGCCTTGTACAGTGCCTTATAGAAGAATTAATTATCTTTCACATTAAATCACAAACTTCACTGTATTTTATTAGGATTTTACATACTCATATATTTTAATAAGCACCAACATACATTACACAAGTTATACATCTTAAATTGTGTTATCTTCACCGTGCCAACATTTTCCTCACACAAAATATTGGTGATGACAGAGACAGAAGAATTACCAGCACAGGTTTCATTCTGTGTCGGATCAGAGACAAATCTCTTGTAATGCACATCACAAGCCTTAGATTTTTGCACAGGGATTGGTTTCTGAACAATGCTGATTGTTTATTTCCATACAATCTCTAATCTAATCTGATCTAGTCTAATCTAATCCCATCCACAGTGATCACCGAGATCCACACATGCTAAACCTCCAATCCCTCTGAACTCTATTACAAGTGAAGATATTGTCTTAACATTTTATTAATATAAAAGATGAATAAGTTCAAGACACATTTAAAGAGTTCATACAAGTTGATTACTATTTTGGGCTGAATTATCTTACCTCCTTAGATTAAGATATGCTGAAATATATTATAACAGAGATATCGCTCTATGTATTAAAAACCATTCCCTTTTTCAGAGTCAATGTTGTAGCAATGCACAAAGTTCTTTGTACTAATCCAAAATACTTTAAATCAAAAATATTTGTGATTATTCACCATTTGCTCTGATATCTACATCTGTTACAGACTGACTGGTAAAAAAAAAAAAAAAAAAAAAAAAAAAAAAAAACATAGCTTGAAATGCCCAAATCCAATCATGAAGGTTTTGCAGTTATGAGATTCATCAGACAGATGTAACCACTAGACTGCAGGATTGATTGACCCATAATCCAGTCAAGATTGTCTGGAGATTTGTTTGATGAAGGGTAAAATTGACATGGATTTTACATGGACTTTGTTCCTCTTTTGGGGATTTTTAAGGCCTCTGGTTTTTCAAGCATTCAACTGAAGCCTTCCAACATTTGGCCTTACAAGTTCAGTTGTATCATGTTCTAAGTGTGCCGTCTGTAAAATAAGAAAAAAGACTGGCTATCCAGACAAATGAAACTCCTCATACAAAAGTGGCCGTTTAAAAACAAACCGTTTCATTGGGAAAAAAAAGGATGTGGATGTGCTGAAAAACCTATATCCAGATGTTGCAGTACATATATCCAAATTAAAACCTTAAGTAATAGTGGAAGTGGTGGGATTTAAGCTCACCCACTGGTTGACACAGCAGTTGGTTACTATGGAGACTCAACTCTGGTTGCTGTCTGAGAAATTCAGCTGATTTCTAAGGCAATTTCTCCTACTTGCTTGGTCATGGAGGGATGGAAAAGGTGCTGAAAATTTGGGAGATGTCAAGGAGGCCTTCCAAATTCAAATATTTGAAGCTCATCACCAACAATAAATCATAAAAATACTATTAGGAAAATTATGAGTCGAGCTTGCTTGCTGTTTTATCACAAAATATCTTCATAAATTGTTCAAATACTGTAATTTCTGTCAAAACATAAGACTAAAATGCAAGTTAAAAACTGATATTTTATTTTCAAAATTGATACTATAGCTGTCTCATTTTTGATTTAATCAAAATCATTTTACTCCTAAATCTAAAACTGTGTACTAGAAATTTTTGGCATAAGATCATTTTGCTTTAGGAAATATTTGCCTACACTACCCTAAATTGACCTTTACGTGTTGTTTTAGATTCAGTCTTTATAGTTACTAAACCCCTAATCTAATGTGGAATCTAAAACATGCCATCAAGTGACTAAAGAATGTTAACTTCTGACTTTACTCTCTAATCTCTGGAGTGAGAACAGGTTTGCTGATATGTTTCCCATTAAACTTCAATGTCTTGTAAAAGCATAGCTGGAAGGACTTCAAGCCCAGCTGACACTGCACAGGTACCTGGGTTTCAGACTAGATAAAGAGAAGTGCTAACGGCTCACCTCTCTCCTTTCTGAACCTGAACTTTAATCCTTCAGAAACGCAGAACTAACAGAACTCTGATTCACAACCTCTTCCTCTTGGAAGCACTTTGGAAACACACTGGCATACATTTGAATGGAAAATCTGCAACATGTGGGAGCTATGCCCTAACCCTTGCAAATGGCAAGATAGGGCATCATGTAATCCCTCCTCCATGATCAAATGTCTGCCTCCATGCACAGAGGACCGTTAAAGTGGGAAAAGTGCAAATAAAAATCATTTTATGAGATAGTAAAGAGGGAAGGAGCCCCCTGTCTTAAGGCCTCGTCAAGTTCGGATTTGACGATAACGTTCCTCCCTCAAAAGGTCTGAGCTGGAAGTGTCAGCAGTGATGCTCTAGCAGCTCGGCCATAACAGAAGCAGATGATCATCAAAATAAATTATTATTTTTTAGAATTATTTTAACTAAATGACACTGAAACAATAAGAGGTTAACCGCAAATGATTTTTCTTTTCTGAATCCAGATATTTTTACCTAGAGAATCCGTCGTCTTTCTGTCAAAAGACACCCAATCTAAGATTAAAACAATAAATCTGATTAGACCTCTCCTTCATCTTTACAAGGAGTCCAGAAAATGTGGGAGCCATTTTGGTGTGTTGGATCCAGCTTATTTCATTCCTTTCCCTGCAGGTGTGCCTGTACAGCATGTGAAACCTGAGAGTAGATTAAAGTGCCAATCCCCTAAAAGGAAAAAATGCTTTTAGGAACTTTTAACACTGTGTTTAACAATGTATTTTTAGTGCCCACTAAACCCAACACACCACATGGCCAAGAAGGGGAGAAGGAGCATCCCACAGACGGTAAGAGGAGAGAAAGACAGAGGGAGGCTTAGGCTCATCACCTTGCTTCAGAAGAGGATACATGGATCATATTCATGTACTTCTTTTGTTGAACAATTGATATAATCTGCCTCAAAAACTGGTACACAAAATATATATTTTATATTGATTTCAGTGAATGATTGAAAATAATAATTTAAAACTGGAAAATTCCTGCAGAAATTTTACAGGGCCTGACAAATGGTGCCCAGCGGTTTGAACCAAACATTTTAGCTTTTTACACAACTAGACTGCTCTTTACACCTGAAACGAATCGTGAGCATAAAAGTGCAATACTAACAAGCTTTACACGGTTCATCATTTTTTACAAGTTCAGGGTTGCCCTTCCCTGCCATGCTTCACTCATCTCATTTCATCAAGTCAGCGATTGAAAGAATCTGTAAGCATCTCCAGTGACGCCTTGGAAATCAAATTCTGGGCACTTATCTCATGGATTCACCACAACCTGGACTTTTATCTCAAGCTTCAGATCAACTGCAATAGTTACATGAGAAACCTGCCCTCAATCCAGTCCAAAACACTTCACTTGCTCCAGAATTTATTATAATTACACGTTACATTAGTCTTTTGTGTAAAAAGACAAGAACATTTTTACAAAAAGGAATACGACAGGTAATTATCAATTTTACTTGTAGCACAAATCATATAAAAATGAACAAGTTTTCTCCTATCCAATATATCTCCAGTTGATGAATGCTTGACTTTTGTTTTTTGTGAATTAGACAAAAAACATTGCACACCAACTTACTTTAACAATCCAGTTTCCTTCAGTGAAAAGGTAAAACAAAGTGCTAAAACTTAAACGTTTACTTTTATCACAAATCCTCACTTCCACTGATCACAACTGGCAGGGTCAGAAAATCCTAAACGGGAATAATTAACGGGTCAGATTAAAGTTTGAAATCAGCTAATGAGTGACAGGGTTAAAATGGCTTAGATATGCACTAATGCAGAAAAATTTAAATATTCCACAAAAGATTTTGACAACGGCCTCACAACGCACAGGACAAACAGGAAGACTGCAGAAAAGGTTCCCGCGAGTTATGAAACAGAGCATCAATGTTGCTGTAACAGAACACTAAAAAACAGCAAAGACATGCTTCTTTCTACAGCAGTAGTTTTTTTTAACAAGGAAATATCAAGCAGGGAACAAAAACTGAACTTAATTTTCGAACAAAACCATTTAAGACTAAGCTATAGAAGATTTTTTTCTTACAGTATAAAACAAAGACGCAGCGTAATATGACAAAGCCCCTGACAAGGGTGTTTTTGACCTCTTCATACCTGTGCTTGTAAAAGCAGCCACAGGGGGTCCCAAACAAGGGAAGAAATGGAAACCATGTGACACAAGACAGTGCCTATAAATATGGTAGAGATCACAGGGGCAGTTTATACCGGGGTGGGCAGACTGCCTTTTTACCAGCGCGTCTACAACATCTTTAAAAGTTTCTGTCGTGTCATATGAAACCAATAAAAAAAAGAAATACTTCCTCTCTTGCAGAGAGAAGAAGCCTTAACCTGGCTAAGCCCTGTTTTTACTAATCTGTAAGACACTATTTACCTTTGTTTTGTTTGAGTTTTTCTTAGCTTTGCTTTTATGGTGTTGTTCCTCATCAAGGTTTTATTTGTCAACCCCCTGAGCTCTTTCTTTACCCTCTGAATCCCATATGTGGGTCTCTTTGTCCTCAACACCTTTGCAGGCTCTTCACAGGTATGTTTACAGGAGACAAAATATAATGCATATGCTGAGGAATAAAAATGGAAGCAAGTGCAAAAAATGCCTCGCAAAAGTATTCACAACCTTTTTAATTTTTCCAAAACATTGTCACCAGACTAAACTGATACGCTCTGGTCGGATTAGAGCAATTTTCATCTTTTCAATCTCCATGCAAAATGGCATACAGAACGAAAAAACTAACATTGAAAAGAACCCCGATCATATCATTCCTGCCAAGAAAATCTGATGTTGGCAGCAGTATACTATGGTGATGCTTTACTTCTTTAGGGAGAAGGAAGTTGGACAGAGAAAATGGCAAAAATGTGGGAAGGCAAGTACATGGCAATACAGGAAGAAAACTGCTAGAAATAAGATTGAAACAGAAGTTCATCTTCTACCAGGACCTACACATTAGAGCTACAATTAAGTGTTTTTGAACCCAAACATACTACTGTGTCTGAATGACCCACTCAAAAGTTCAGAACTAAACTCTTAGGAATAGGAGGCATGAGATGAAAATTGTTGTTTGCATGTGTTGCCCATTCAGTTCGACCGAGCTTGACAGATTTTAAGCTATTTTGCAAAAATGTTTTTCTTAAATGTAAAAACAAAAATGAATTCCATGTATCTCTCCTTCGATTTTACAATTGTTAACTACTTTGCCAATCAGATAAAATCCTAGAAAAAAGAAATATTTGACAAAATGGGAAAGTGTTAGTTGGATGTGATTACTTTTTCATGCATTGTACTTCTGTTTTACTGTTCAAAAAATGTAGAAAATGAGCAGACAAAAATGAGAAAATGATGTTTTTTATTTATTTATTATTATTAAATGCAGTAAATAGCCACAGCAGTTACAGAATATTGTTTTTCTTCGCTTGAAAGAAAGACGGAGGAAAGACCTGTGGATAAATATTAAATATTAATTTAGCAGATGGTCTAAAAAGAAGCTGTAGTTTTTCTCTCAGAAAGAATATCCACTGAAACAATATCAAACAATGTCCTACATTACATTTATGCCAGTAAACACATCAATCAAATCAAAAATTTATTTGAGTAAACCTGAACTTTAGCCAAAGAATTTTAAAAACAATGTTTCTGAAAAAGTGGAGTTTAACTGTATTCACTGTAATGACTCCACAAAATCTATGTTTTCTCTCGTTAAAGGTTTATTCTTGCCTCGAAGAGTCAACGTCTTAAAAACACCCACTCCAATGTGCCCTTGATGCATCATTGACATGGACAGTAGTGGACTGAAGACTCCTACTCCGTCTTTCGTTGGGACAATGACCATCTTTAATCTGGCCGTAGCCTGCTAATGAATGGGGGCGGGCACACAGCCCAGGGAGAGGAAGGCAATTTCTGGAAATGATTACAGACTCATTTCCTTGTTTATCCTGCCTTTGAAAAGAGAAAGAAAGACTCCCCCCGGCCTCCTGCCCTCCACCCACAGAGGTCCTCCACTTATTGTGTCACTACCCCCACCTGACTCCCTCCTCCACCACAACCGACAGCACTTGTCTAATCTCTCATTGGTCGTTTGTCAAACGCCCTTGCTTTAAGCTCTTTCACTTTTGCTCCGGAGCTTTGACAGATTTGTCTCAGTCAGTGAGCTATTTTCCTCATCCCTCTATCCTTTCTTACCACCTCTTGTGTTGTCTCTCTTTCTTGCCCTCCCAACAATTGTAGAAATGAGGCTCCCACTTGTAAACAATTTCCCTACATGATCAAGCTGGGTCCCGTACCTTTTCATATAGGAGCTCCAGCCTGGCCCGGCTCTTGTCTTCTTGAAGTGGACGAGTTGGCCCAGACTGAAGCTAATGGCTGGAAATCTCTAACCAACCTCTCCAACAGCTGTCTCCAGGGTCCCCCTCTTTTTGTGTCCTCTACTTCAGCCTTGTGTCCCCTAGGGTTTTTGTCCCTCCTCGCCCTTTTGCTCTCTCCATCGCTGCCAAAAAGTAGGGGATGAGTGCACTAGCTGATTGGGGAAATAACCTTTAGGGATTTTTCTAGAAATTTGCCTTTTCCTTCAACAAGTGGCTCAAGACCGGAAGAAAACTGAGGCGGTATAACAGGAGGTAAAATGAGGCTCAAAAGCTTTTCTTTTTTTATTCTGTATTTCTTCTTTTCTCTCCATTCCTTTCAGTAAAAGAAGAATAAGAAAAGACCCTCCACTGGACAAGTCTTTCATTTTGAAACATAGGTTCAAAGCCACTGAGAGATTTGGGTCTTTTGTGAAGGGTTCAGGGTAATGATGAGAGGGGAGGAACAACATTCAATTGCAAACAGCTTCCTGGCCTATTCTGCAGAGAATCTCTCCAAGCCCTCGGCTGTAGGACCAAGACCTAATCCACACAAATCTACTCTAGTCCGAGAAAAGCTGTTTCCAGTCTTCAAGTGGGTGAAAGTACTACTGGAGTGGAGACTGCCGGCTGACTGAGGAGTCCTGGTGGCTGCTTGTGTAGCTTTCTGACAAACTCATAAATAGAAGGTCAACAGTCCTGCTCGGTTTATAAGATAATGGGCACCATCATTAACAAACCAATGAATTTTTATCAACAAACTAGTTGTCTAAATGGGTTGAAACTAATTTTTAAAACATGTATGAAGATGCACTTTTGCAAAAAGTTGAGAGTTGTTTTCCCTACTTGAGAGAATGTAAGAACATGGGGTCAGTGTGTAAAAAGCAAGCAGTTATACACTTATGTTTAGGATATGTCAACATGCATGTGTTTGTTCAATTTAAGAGTCCATCCATCCATCCATCCATCCATTTTCTTTACACCCTTGTCCCTTAGTGGGGTCGAGAGAAACTTAAGAGTCAAGTGTAGCAATAATAAGTCAGGCTAAACCATATTAATATTTCTAAACATTGATGGAAACTTTATTTCAGACTCAAGGTCCAACCAAACACAAAAGACAACAAAAGAAGAAACAGCCAAACAGACACATATATCCACAAACATGATTATATTAGCCTAAGCATAAAACATACAACACTGCCTGTTAATATTACCATCATCTGACAGATGTTTTGTAATGAAATTACCAAGATATTCCATTTTAGAATGAATATAGAAGGAATTCTGCTTTTTAAGCTGTAGGACGTTTATTACACATTTGAAGGAAAATTACGTGATTTTTGTATGTTTCTCAACTTTATTCACAATCGCAGACAAATATGATTTAACCAACAATCGATGGAATGACAAATAAAAAGGCCAATAGAAAAACATGAACTGAGTAATTCTGTTCTGCTAGGTGTTACAGGGCATGTTCTATGAGAAGGGAATTAATAAAACCTTAGCTAAACTAGTTAGAATGTGAAAACGACCAGCAGGTTGAAAGGTTCTCCTAAACCTTTAGGAACTTTTTTTCCCCTCACAAATCTAAAGAAACAAGTAGTATGCACCTATTCTGTGTTACAAGATAGCATTTTGTAAATGAATAGATGTAAGACGCCACGTGAAACCAAAGCTGAAAACACAAACACATTGACACCCAAGACATGAGAACAGCCACCAGTAAAGAAATAAGAGTATTTTACTTTGGCCCTGTGACAAAGTGGCTCAGTTTGAGTTTACCACTTGCCAATTATTCTTATCTCTGACTACTTTAATCTTTCTATAGTTGGTCATAATGCGTTAATTTAAACACTGAAACATTACAACTTTGCTTCACTCATCATTCTGGGTTTGTTTGTGGTAGCATTATGTTGCACTTTGCATCTATGTAAACTGGCTAACACTTTTAGCTTTAATTAAAAGCTAATAGTGCTAACACTTTAAGCTTTATATAAAAGTGTTAGCTTTTAGCTAAAGCTAACCCTTCTGGACCCTTGGATGAATATGTTTCTTTTGTTTCAAGGTATATTCATGGTATATTATTAGTCTTTTCTTTTTTACTCACCGTTGTTTGTCCCTTTTAGATTAACAGTTTGAGCAGGTGTGGGGGGAGGGGCCGGCCTGGCACTTCCTGCTTAAATGCTGGATGGGCATTTATTGCATTCTGGGTTCTACTAAATGGAGGGTTTTCTTTTTTGTATTGTATTGTTTGTTTTTCTTTAAAGTAACCTTTTGAGTTGCCATGTATTACATTTTTTATTTTGGAGACCATTTAGTTATGTAAATGAGTTTGTAAGGAAGATTAATATTCTTATTCCTGTTTCTCTTTAGATTTTGTTGTTTGGTTTGACCTGTTACATTATGGTTGCCAATTTGTTGTAAGATCAGAAATATTTCAGCTACTCAAGGTGGATGCCAGAGCTTTAAAAAAATACTTAGCAATAAAATTAACCAGAATAGCTTGGAATTGGCATCTGATGCTGTTTTTCACTCACCTGTTAGACCACTTGGCTACACTGTCTCACAGGCCCAACACAGTCAATGTGGATTTATTGATGCCTCTGCAAGGCTACAGCTAGTTCCCTACACTGTGGTATCTTATGAATGCTAAGGCTAGTTAGCATGGTCAATGATGATGGCAGATAAACAGCTTTCCAGTAATGGTAAGTTGTTTCTCTGCCCTAATCACATTGAACAGTCCAACACAAGCACTATGTCATAAAATATGGTGTGAGAAAGCTTAAAGATTGGATGATGTTCAAGTACTGTGGCTCTAACCAAACCCAGTCATTATTTTGGCAACATTGTGCTTTACTTTTATGGGCTCTAATCAGACTGTTCCTCAAAAGTTCCAGCTTTTGTATAAAAATCTTTACTTTCCTGTTTGTGTATTACTGGAGCCCATTTGCAGCAGGCTGGTAACACCTGATGACTGTTATCTTGCAAAATCTCTTTGTCTTCTAACAATATCAACAAAACAGGAAAAGCACTTTTGTGGAGTTCCCCGTCTAGATCCAAACCAAAATAAAAGTATATAGATAAACAAAACCAAAGTCGATGGGTTTTACTTGACACTTTTCAAATTAGTTACACTCAAGCCATAATTACAACTTTATAACCCAAAATATACTAAAAGTAGTGATTTTTGTTAAACAATTGTTATGAGTATCGCAAACAGAAATATTCACAGGTACCTTGTGAATCAACTAGATGTACTGGCTCTGGATCAGTCCTCTTCTACATCAAACCTCCTTTTCATACCCACACATTGCTCTGTAAACAAATAATATCAAATACATGTTCTTAACTAAGGTTAGCCATTAAATAAAAAGTATAGCATAAAATGTGGATTATTCCTAGATTATAATTCTAATCAATGCCTCGGATGTTATTTCATGTTTTACTATGGTGTGTTTTTAAGATGATCAGAGACTTTCCTTTGAAATGAATGTCTGTAAAATGAGAGGCTCTGCTATCGTCAGACACTTAAATGCCCTGAAGAGGAAGGTGACAACCTCCCATCGTGCCCACTGTGCCCTCTTATTGCTGATGACACATTTCATTTGGCCTGGCAAGTACGGTAAGCATTTGATCCAAGAATGCATTAGCTGACATTCTAGGCCAACTGGCACAAAGACGCACATTGCACAGGGCCTCACATACCTGCTCAAGCTGTACTGACAAGCTGGGACCACAGCAGGCTTTTGGAATATGGTACAAAGAAATGCAGCAGAAAATGTATTGTTTTAAAGTTGCATTCATGTACAATGTAAGCATATACTCTTATGTGACACTTACTGTTGCCAAAAAAAGAGGAGAAAAAAGATGCATAGTGTTACACAAATAACTTAAAAAAAACATAAATATGTATGTTCATCCTCACATTTTCCATGTGTTGTCAGAGTGATGGTGGTCACAAGCCATGAAGACTGATGAGCAAGATGCTGGCTGACATGCCCTGGAAGAAATGATTTGTTGTCATCCTTCATCACACCTACCTGCTTTTTTCACACTTGGCTTCTTTCACTCGTTTCCATCCCTCCCTCTTACATATTTTTTTTCACCTTGCTGAGCACATATTTCACTGCTCCAGGACTCTTTGGAGCCCTGTCTCCCCCACGCCTTCGTCTGGTCGTCAAACACGGGCTCCAGCTCACGGTGCCGTCCTGTTTGCCACCTGCAGAAAAACAAAAAAACACACAACAAAAACCTGCTTCCTTCATCTGTCCTCAGACAAAGAGCCCCGCCATCCCCTCTCTGCCCTCCCTGTCCCTTGCTTTGTCACTCCTGTCTAGCTTTTCACTTACAATTAGCTGTGGCGGGCTTCGCACTCATCAACTGTCGCGAGTTTAGCACCCAGTCATGAAGGGCCCTGACAGATCAAGCTAAGGCACTCTGACACCACTGGTGTGAAAGAAGATTCTAATTCTGGATAATTAGCTGACGAGAGCATGTAAGAGGGCGAAAGGAGGGTGGGGGTCTGCTGAGGCGAAGTGGCACTGCGTCGTAAGCACTTTCTGTCAACTTAATGTTGATCTCTATTCTGTCTTGCCGTCTCTCCTCCATGCAACAATTTATATCTCTGTCTGTTTTCTATATTTTACTTCACCTCTCCCAGATTACTCTTATTTACACTTTCCTGCCATTTATTCCTGAAGCTGCATTCTGGTTTTTGATCGTAAATGTATTCAGGTTGTCAGGAAATCCTTTTGCTTTGGTAGTTTCTGGTTGTCCTCGCTCAACAAAGAAGCACATGTTTAAAATAGGGCTTTATGTCTTGTTCAGGTATAAAAAACATAAAAAAAATAAAAGAACTGAAGATGATGAGTTTGTAGAAGGTTGTTGTTTTTTGATGACATCCTCTCAGTCATGACCATGTAAAGATCATCTCACTATCGATAGTGACACCACTGCTTCAGTAATGTTGAGTTTGTGGCAGGCTTGTTCCACGGTGGCTTCTGGGTTGTTGCCTCTATTAGACTGCAATGAGAACAGTTATCGCAGTGCTAAAATTAAAGATATGTACTGTCTCTGTAATGGGCTGGCGATCTGTCCAAAGCGTACCCTGCCTTTCATCCAATGAGATAGGCACCAGTTTTCCTGCAACCTTGTGTGTATAGACAATGGATGGAAAACCTTGTCTGAAGTCTTTCCCTTTTTCTTGACACTGCATAAGAAAGCGCTTTAAATTGTCCAGCTGATGAAATGTGCTATACAATAAACCTCTCTTGCGTTGTTTTAAACAGCAAATAGTGCAAATTAAAACTGGAATGTGACCTTGTGATTTGCTTAAAGCTGCTTTGGTGATTCCATATGCAGATTCTGTTTGGAGGCTCCTGGTGCCTACTTGTTAAAACAGTATAAAGAATGCCAAGATATATACATCCTTTGTAGAAGTTGTATTTCATCCCAGAGGAATGTGGTGAAAAAGAGAGAACAATTAATGCAAGTATATTTCCAATGGTGGTGCTAAAAGTGGTAACAATAGCATGTGAAAACATATGCAATCTTAAACATATTAAAACACAGATTTACACACAATAATACCAGAAAGCCTCATTATATTGGAGCAAGTACTGATGTAATGTGGAGATAATGCAGAGTGACACTTGTGATGTCACGTTCTTCGCACTACCGGCCGGGTCGTTAATGGCGATTAGAGGCTGTGTGGGGGTTCTGATTGGTGTAAGAGGACAATGTGACAAACTCTATGAGCATGTATGTGTGCATATGTGATATCTTTATTTGTGATCTGCCCAGACCAGACACGGACCACATCAGTGCATTTATTCAAAAATTCAGAAACATACCTCGGATGACAGGGATTATGCGTGTGGATACTTTCAAGCATCCCCTCTCTCCAGCTTCCTGGCCTTAACGACACATTTACCGAGGTAACCATCCGTGAGTGTCTACATATCAGACCGTGACCCAACAGTTAAGACCGGCGCTGGGGCCTCCATGTGCTGGACACACAGTTTGATCCATTCAACTGTGGAGAAGGTGGGCCCCAGCCACTAGGCTCGAGCCAGACACAATGGGGAAGATGACGGATTTTGAGATGATATCTATTACTGTTAGTGACAGCAGTCCCAGAAAGCGAGCCTTGACGCTCCCAGACACTGACAAGCCATGCAGAGTGACACTGATGGCTGTGGGCACAAATCAGAATTGCTTTACCGCATCGGCAGCGCCCAGATGCAGCTATGCTCTCCCTAACCCTAGCAACAAACCTGTGCCTTGTGCTGCTATCATCTGAATCCGATAGTGAGAAGCTAGTACTAAACCACATAGTTGAATAGGTAGGTAAAATAAATTGAGAGAAAAACAAGTCAAATGTTAGTATTATGGCACAGAACTGGGCTTTGAGCTTTTTTTTTCTTGATTTTTTGTTTTTTGTCTTGTTTAAGTAAGTAAATAAGTAAGTAAGTAAGCAAAAACTTTATTAATCCCATATGGAAATTAAGATTGTCTTAATTGTATAGATTTTTTATACAAGCAGAATAAATAAACCTGCATAACGTCTTTTCACTGGTGTTGGCTATAATGATGGAAATTACATAGATTGTCTGTCTAGACATTGCTCATAGTAGTGGCAATGCATTGAGGCGTTGCACTCATTTTCCACTTCAGTCCTTATGTGGAGTTTTAATAAATTACAGCAGCCATAAATAGCTTTATTCTGATTAAATATTTTCCCTCAAATGAGAAATGATGGATCTCATTTTGATTGGTGCAATTTTCCTAACAGAGCTAATGCTTAGCTTAGTGGTCCAATTCCAGAAGCTACACGTTAGCCTGCTTTGCCCATTCTAAATCCAGTTTTGATGTGTTTTTGTGATCTTTGTCCTGTTGGAACAGCCAGTTGTATCTACATTTAAACCATCTAGTTGTTGCAATGTTGCTATCCAGTAGTGTAGAAGTGCAAAAATTATGACTGGCTGATTATGATGACATGAAAAGGGTAATTGCCCTGTCCTAAAAATGTTCTAAGAGAGACTTTTGGTATTGTTACGACTTTCAGACACTGCCCTCTCTGGAATCTGCTAACAAGAATCCAAAGACAACTTTTTATTTCTTTATCTTGCTAATTTCCCATTGAAAGACTTTGATATTTATTTTGAAATCAAGGTGATATAAAAAAAACATTGTCTGCAAATATGTTTGCACAACTAGGTAGACTTAAGCATGTAAAAGAATGAATAATGGCTGAGGCCACAATGGCATCTGTTGGTTTATGTGTGTGTGTGTGTGTGTGTGTGTGTGTGTGTGTGTGTGTGTGTGTGTGTGTGTGTGTGTGTGTGTGTGTGTGTGT
>CAEGAF010052082.1:0-18950 GCA_903067075.1 Micropoecilia bifurca
AATTAATGACAGGCGCAGAGGAACCGAATTCAAAGCTCTTCAGATGGGGGAGGATGCAGACATACGGTCTCCATAGGAGAGATAAGAAATCATGTTCGATGATGTGATTTGAATAGAAGCGGAAAAACGTGCAGAGCGAAAGATCACAAGGTGTATTAGGGAAAAGAGATTATAATATCCACAGCAACAACGGCGTTACAGTCAGACGGCGTTGTTTGCAGAGGCTTTGACGGCCATGTAATCATAATGGATAGTTACTTCAAGAGGCTTGCAGGTGTTAGATCTGACGTGCTACCAAAGCCAGATGTATCCTGGTAAAGCTAGTGAAAAACGTCTAAACCTGAATACTATCCGAGTGGCACAATTTTTACATTAACATTTTTTTTTGTCATCTGCCCCTTAACTGTTTATTGTTCAATAAAAACGCCCTGTAACTTTTCTAGGAAAGAGGGAGCAAAGTACAAATTGTAAAGAGACATTTTCTTCATGGAATTATTTAAAAACTTCTCAAAACTGTCATTTTAGTAGTTTGACACATTCACCGGTTCCTCCTTACCTGACGAGAAAGCGCTGTGTCCGGTCGTCGTTCCGCCTTTGAGCTCCGATAAATTCCACATTAATTCGTGTTTAATCCACGCTGTTTATCCTTGGGGGACCAAAGACAGCCGATGCCGTTCACCGATTGCCACATATTCTCACCAGCTGTGAGTTGAGTTAGGTCTTGTTCAGTTATAAACGTAGAGGGGAAGGGACAGTCTATGTTAACTCTATGTGGAAACTCGTTGGCATAATCGATGAAAGTCTAAGGAATCTTGTCTGCGCATCTTAGAGAGACGAAGATCTCGCTGAAGTCAAAGTGAAGCGGCGCTGGAAGTTGGAGAGAGAGGCGCACTGAAGTGTCAGCCCTCTAGAAGTTGCTGCTGCGAGTGGGAGAGCGACGCACCGCAGAGCTTGTATTGATTGGTGCCTTCTCTTCCTCCAGCGACTCTTTTTGTGCTATAATGATGTCACACATCAAGCACCCACCCACCGACGTTTTTGAGACCCCCACCGAGCTTCAGTGTTCTAGTCATTTTCATGACTGAAATCATTGTTGGAAAAAAGGCAAACAATAACTCCACGGTGAACTGTTACTGAAAGTAATAATTGCCCTTTAAATGTGAAATATTCAGTTTCACCCTCTAACATCTATAACTTTTTCCCCTTGAAAGCCATCTGCAAAATGATCTCAAATATTCACAGTTTTCTAGTTACAAATAAAATAAAATAAATTGTCCAAAAGTAATTTTATTTATTTGTAGGACTTTGGTAAACTGATAAAAGCACAATGAGGAATTGCCAGGGGTTTCTCCAAAGATTTCCATAAATCTTGGCCAAATTGGGGCTACTAATAACCTTGAGGTGGTGCAGCAAAACCAAAAAGCCATAACAGTTTTATTGAGCTATATTGTTACACCAGAATTCAAAACTGCAAAAAAATGATGCGTCAATCTACTATAGGAATTTTTCTTTCTTTTTGAATAACCTAATAATCAACAAGGTTGTGTGAGTTTATGTCGGGACCAAACATACCAAAAAGCAAAACTTTTGACATGTTACCCTCTTTTCTGCCTCCACAAATAGTATCCATGATTTTAAAACACTCTTTCACTTTCACTCATTTCTTATCCAAATATGTTTATTGTTTCAGGGCAGAGTGAGGAGTGAAGGGAAAGCTTTCAAAATATGAGAATACTACAGGAAAAATTAGATAATATCAACATAATGAATGCACTCATCAAAGCTTTTGTTTGATGAGTGCTACAGTAAATGAACACGTTAGTGTTAAATTAACATGTTCATCAATGCCAGTAGTATGTGTGATTTTAGATACAGTAGGTAACATCTTCTTCTCTTGACTACATTCCCAATTTTACACCTAACGTACCCAGGTAGAAACGGTAATAAAGCAAATTACCCTAATTGTGCTACTCATATGAATAATCGTTATAGCTCTAAAAGCCAATAAAACAAGCTAAGGAAAGTGTGCCAACTGTAATCAATTAATATTGATTAGAAATGCACAGAAAAGACTTGAATCATTCTTATTTACACTCGACCTGTCTGATTACTAATGATAATTAGGCTAATTGCAAAAAAAATAACAGAAAAATACATGCTAAATGTAAACAAAAGATAGCCCGGCACCTAAAATCCATTTTGTTTTTGGATATTTATTCAATTATGTTTAATTGCTGGGCCGTCTTTCACTGACTGTTCTCTTTCCCACAAACACCTTTGGTAGTATTTAACAGTCATTCATGATTGAGTGGCTGCTGAAATCTCCTTTACAGTTACAATGACTGAACCAATATTTTAACAGTGTTACCACAACAGTAAATTATAGTGGGTTTTTCCCCTAAAAAATCAAAGTAGACACTGCTGAGATTTATTTTGAATAGATCTTGTATAGTAACTTTATCCTCTGACATGGTAGACAAGAGAGGTTAGAAGTGAGTTATAATCAGTCCTTTAAGTAGGTCATTGAGCTGCGAATGTTTGTTTTTTAGATACGTTTCTTCCATTATCATTTTACCATGTATGTAGATTTTTAGTGATTCACAGAAAGAATCATATCTTCATGCTGTTTTTGAAGCATAACTGTTTCATTTCACATCCTAATGTTTGACCAATTAATTTTAAATTAATTGAGAAAGCATTAAAACATTACTATTTATATTTCCTAAAAAGAAATCAGCAGATTTTTTTTGCTGTATTAATGGTTGTTTCATAACTATGAAACTTAAAAAGCTATAAGCGAGAAAGCCTCAAGAATAATAGGAAATATTTTTGTCAAATATTTTAAGCACAATGCTTTGGAATACACAATATTTACTGCTTATGGTGATACTGGTCAAGATGAAACAGTAGGTTTCGCAGTACATGCTATTAAAGACCTCATTATTTAAAGTAAGCAGCATTCCTGTTGTCTTCATAAGAAAAGGCTTCATTGATTTCCTCTTGTAGCCTCCATTAGGTGATGATGGTGGGGCAGGTGGTATGTCTTCTTCAAAAGATAGCCACAAATTTAATCCCACGTAAATCACAAGATATCATTGTCTTGTGTCAGTACAATATGATTATATGAGGGATAATCCCAGATCATCCCCTTGGCAATTAAAATACAGAGAAGTTTTTGGGTGTGTGCCATTACAAGTCACAGTGTTCATTGTGCTTTTTTTCTCAGTACTATTATAGAATGATTCAACATGCTTCTCTGTTTCTAGTATGTTTTCTTTTTATCACAGATAAAAAAAAGGAATCTAGAATAAAATATACATAACCTGCCCCATCTTTTCCATTCAACTTATTTCAACGACAGCTAATTCATTCATAAAGATCTACATCATTGTCTTGTTAATCTGTTGGCAGTGATAGCTGGGTCTGTGCTGTTGCCAAAACACCACTTGGTGAACCTAGTGCTCTAAACCCAAGCCCAGGTAAAAGCTGCACGGCATTTAGATACTTTAGATTGAAGGATAAGCCCTCACACAGCAAGCTGTGAGCATCTTTAATTACAGAAGTGAGAGGATTAGAAAGAGAGGGATTTATCTGATGCTCTCTCCCATTTTTTTCTCTGTTTGTTCGTGTGTGTGTGGTTTTAATGAATGACCATGTGAACATGAGAGGGTTCAGAGAGCACAGACATCTATGTAATATTTGTGTGTGTGTGTGTGTGTGTGTGTGTGTGTGTGTGTGTGTGTGTGTGTGTGTGTGTGTGTGTGTGTGTGTGTGCTTTATTTGGCACATCTTGTGTCAAGCTGGCACTGAGGAATGTTCTGAAAGATTTGATCAGATCATGCGGTTCTGATACTGTAATAAATCATTGTTTTCAGTCCGATACATCACACTTATCACTTCCCTGCTGCTGATCCAATTACATGCTGATTGAAAAGACAACATGACGGAGTAAAACCCTTGTGGCCAGAGAGGGCAGGTAGAGATACGCTGTCAGAGGCATAAATGAGCGACTTGTTCAGAGGGGTGTGGGGATTTCTAAGGGATAGATCATAACTCAACCAGACAGTATTAACTCACCACAAACAGAAGAAGTATGTGTTTGTTAGTGATATTTGTAAACAGCCTTTAAGAGCCATAGCAGGAAACCAGACACTGGGACAGACATGTCTGTGGGACAAACCTGGTCAATTGTACAATTGTTTACAAACATTTTTAGCAGTATTTCCAGAAACTGGTTCAATACTGATATAATTAGAAACATTGCTTTAACTGAAAAACATAATTAAAAGTGTAATATATAAGCTCAATTGTAGTTGCTTTAAAACGTATGTGCATCCCACAGAACCATTTCAGATTCAGTCTGTGTTTGTTTTCAATCCCGTATATTCTGATATCCCTAAATAAATTTTGGTGCATCCATCTCCAAATTGCACACATAGTTTAATTCAGTCTTGGCAAATATATACAGCCTTAGAATTTAGAAAGCATCAGTACATCAGCGTGAAAAGAATAATGCTTAGACTAAATTACACTTTTTATATTTTTGTTACCTTTTGTGATAATTTAGCTTCCAGATTTACCCTGGCGAATGTTTTTTTTTTTTATAAATTCATTGTTTTTTGTTAGCCCTTTGCCATTTTTTTTCCGTTTCTGGACCCGCAGGTGCTGCAGAGCAACTGGACCTTCTCATAACAATCATTTATGAGAAGCTCTATAGTTATTAGATAAACTAATGCTGTTAACAATAAGGGCCATGAAGTCAATTTCTAAGGTACAATCTATAGACAATCCACATTAAGAAATGACAAAACTGACGTTCATTAAACCAAAAACATTCTGAATGTACATGGTGGGGGGTTTTCTGCTCTAATTTTTGTATTAATACCTGTGTTCCTAAATGTAATGTTCTGACATTTGTCATTATACTTTGTCACTTTCGTTGACAACTTGAAAAGAATAATAAGCAAAACCGAGGTCAGTGACGTAGTGAGGACCTGCACCACTCTAGGCCTTACATGATGAAGCACAGAGGACCCTTTGTGTCGATCACACATTTTCAATTGAAATATAAATCAGCCTTTTTCCCTTGCACAGTCTGTTCCAAACAGCCTTCACCTTGGGAAATCCTCTGCACTAAACCAAAAGAATAATATCCAGTCAAGTCACCGTCATGTACAAATGCTTCATCCAATGCATGAATCTCCTCTTTTTGTATGGAAACCCCCTTGCTGGAGAACAATGTGTAATACATAAATTTCTGACAAAAGAATAAAGAATCCATTGAAGAGCAAATACTTGAGGTCAGTCAAGGCAGATTATCGGAGAAGAGGACATGTTGTTGATTTAACACATATAGTGGCTTCTAGAAGTATTCACACCCCTTGAACTGGTTCATATTTTGTCATGATACATCTACAAACATTGGTGTGTCTTACTGAACTTCTATGTGCTAGGCTGGAAACTTTGAAAACATCAATTTTCAGAGGTTTCACAAATCAAATCTTAAAAGTGTGGCATGCTTTTCTAGTGAGCCAGTAGCACATGAATATTTTTGCGTGTGCTACTGGTTGTCATTGCGGAGAAGTGCCACAGAGCTGAGTCGCCATAAAATAAAAAAATTAAGTAGAAAGTCAGTTTGCTGAAGGTTTAATAACAATAATAATATTAAAAATAATATACTTTGTTTAAATAAGTATGTAAAAATGGTACAACACAACAGTAAGGAGTTTTAAATACAATTAATCAAATTATTTAATTTTATATTCTTTAAATTTCCCAAATATTTGACAAGTAATATCTCCTGTCAATGTGCCACATTCTTGTTTAATAAACCGCATTATGAATGGTAACTCATGACATTTGCATATCCTCTTCCCAGTGTTTTTTTGGTCTCTGATGATCGGCATTTGTTTAGCATATTCATGAAGGCAGATATCCTAAATGGACTGCGCCTGACATCATCCTCATTTTGCTGACACAGTCTTGTTTGCATGTTGTTTCCACATGCAAAGCTGACATACAATCAACTTTGCACCTGCTATCAAGTTTCAACGTTTCAAATGTATATGGTATTGTAGATTCTGGTGAAAAACAGCTCGCTGCCCTCAGCAGTGCCCTGCACAAGCCCATTTCTTTGTATGCCACAGTATGTGCTTTGTAAATGTGTTCATGTTGAGTCAGATGTGGAGAGCGAAGACCCCTCTTGTCATCACATACATTCCCTGAGTCAGTGGCCAGACAAAGCCCTGAGATGACACTGCAGATCCAACCATTAGCCTTTCACCTGCTGTTAACAGCTGCTTGGCCAGACATAGAGCCTGCATTCCTCTGCCACGACCCAAATGTAGTCTTAATACAGAGCGTAACATGCAGTCGGAAAGATGATCTTCAGAAATATTGCTTGAAAGCAGGCAACACGTTGCCGCATCGGCTCACTTCTAATTCAGCGACTGAGCAAACTTGCCTTTTTAATTTAGGAACCAATAAAATCTTCATCAATCCACATGTGTTTGACAGCAGAAGCACGACTGCTGGACTACGGCGAGCACGTGCACACATGGTGCATGAAAGAGATTGTGGTCAAACGGGACACATTTCTTATAGGTTTGTCCCAAAATGGAAACCCACCAAGGTCAAAGATGGGCAACAAGAAAGCCAGAGTCAATATTTATGGATACCGAACATGTGGCACACTTCTCTACCCACTAATTTGAGCAACAAGTCCACCTCCAGATTATATGGGCCCTCAGAGATCACAAGCGAGGGTCTAAACCTTGCTCGCATGGCTAAGAGCTGCACTGAGGTTGGTCGCTGACGAGAAGCTGTGAATAATTTAGCAAATTGGCTCAGTGTTTATTTGTTTGTCTTCCAATTTTTGGTGTAAATACGGGACAATATAGCTTTGATCAGACAGCCCATGTACCTCCTTTATCCAGAACTTACATTTGTAATTATCAGTGTAACTAGTATAGTGGTAATTATCATTATTGTGTGATGTTTTTTTTCCCCTTTCATGTTGCATTTCATAAAATCAAATGCTACTATGGTGTCCTTCGTCCATATAAAATGCCTTCTCCTCTGACTATAAAATTAAGGCAATGCAGTTTATCTTATTCATGTATATGTCTCCAGTTAGTAGGTTAACTTGGATGAGAAACATTCATACATTTCAAAGAAGAAACAAAACAAACTGTTAGATAAAGGGACATGTTCGTTTGAATGCAGCTCGACTCATAAAGACACCACGTGTCACTCAATTATACCTCTGCATGATTAGAAGCTTGTACTATGTAAACAACCAACGTCAAGATTTATATTTTACCACTTAAGCACAAGCAGCTGTTTACCGGCTAAGGAAGGAGGGAAAGCACTGCGGAAGTATCCATACATGAGACAGGACCAAGGCCTAACATGGCCAACCAAGATGTTTTCAATTAATAGTTGTTTATGCCGCTCTAATGCAACACTTGGTTGGAGACCTAGATTGCTTTTTAAACTCCCAGCGCTGGCGCTTATTGGTTTTAAACATGTTAATATGGGATTGGATTTTGGTTGAATAAAAATAAAAGTGACTCATTTGCAATTTGATGCTCTATAAATGTTTAGGAAGCCAAAATGACGCATAGAAACTTTATGATTGAAGCCTCGTGTCCTTCCCCAATTTTAATCACATGTCATCCAAGATGAAAGAGCAGTAGTCTGCACATGCTTCATCTGGGGGAAGTAATACCATGCAGTGTAGCTCCATCTGTTCTTCAATTTTACAAAAAAAACCTTTTAGCTGCATAATAGAAGATTAGGAATGACGTTGGATATTGCTTCTGTGTGAGATATGGTGAAGGTTAGATAAGTAAAACATCTTGTATCATAAAGAGCAAGGTCGGTCAATGAACAACTAAATATAATAAGGGTCATCATCACTAATGCGTGTAGCATGTAAAATATATTTGTCAGGATAAAAAGGTATGCACCAATAACATCTGTTGACTTTTCTTTAACAAACAATATTGTTGCTCACATGGATCTCACACATCAGAGCAAATTCCTTTCTCGTCTTATCACATGCAAGCAGATATTTTGATCCACATAAAAGTTTGCTGATGTGGTTTTAATACTAGAGTAGCCCTGCTTCCTGTCAATTATTGATGCAGCTGAAATGCATAATAAGCAAGCATCATTAATTCAGTCGTTTCTAAATTACAGAAAATACTGGTTCATGTGATTTCTGTTATTTCAGTACTTTAGTTGCAAAACTGTAACCCACATTAATTCCTTGCAGAGTTTTTCATTTTTTTCTTTGATTATGGTTACTACCAGTGAAGCTAAGCTTCTCAGTAAAGGATTTTTAATACAAAAATATTGTACACTGCTTCGGGCAGACATTCATTGGTATTGGCTAAATAAGCAGACAGAAAATATGCAATATGGATATGGATAAACACTGTCCTGACAGCATTGTGCAGCAAAGCTCATTCAAGATCTGGCACATGCCCACACTACCACTACCTGCTTAAATGACCACGATAGACTGTGTTTGATTTGGCAAGCGGAGGGTTCATGGTGGCACATTTCATTACTGAAAAAGACTCTCATCTGGGCTCCATAAAAATCTGCTGAGTTCTCAAAGCAGTTCTAGTGATATATGGTTCCTCCAGTGAGCTTTGAATCTGCCAGCACAATTCCTGGTGGGACCAGTAGGACTCATCACAAAGCCGACTTGCTTTGTCACGCTCAGGATCTCCGGGAAGAGTTGTGAAAAGAGAAGCAACTAGTTTGGAAACCTTAGTCTATTATCAGATTTTTACATCCGTACATGTATCTATACTGAACCATGTGAGTATGTCACATTCCAGCTCCTGCAGTGAGATAAAGATATGTTAGTCGTAATCAATACCAAACATTCATTACTGGAATAACTGAAACACAGAGTTAGAAAGATGACAAACAATACGCAAAATAAATATAAAATATTGGTTTTCATCTTATAAAAGGATTCTCTTCTCAGCTGGGATGATCATCAAGTCGATTAATTTTTAAAGAACATTGTCCAAGAGGAAAGATGACAGATTTTCTGAGGCTAAATTTGCTCAGAGAAACCAGATTTTGATGCATGTACTATTAATTCACTTTTAAGTAAATGACAGCACTGTAGTAAGCTAATTAACTGTTCTTTTTTATTTTGTGTTGGCTCTTCAAAAGCCACATCTGATGAAACATTTCGAGATAAGAGTTTTGATGTCAACTTACTAGTAGCATCAGTTGTAATTAAACAGATGCCAGACCTTACTAGCATGGCACAATGATCTCTTAAATACCCAAATAATTTAGCATCTGGATTTTTTTCTGTTACGCAGAGCACACAGCAAACGGGGACTACAGTATGGAGCTTACTGGGATTTAATCGTCCAGGAATTTATCTGTTCAGTTGGCATATTTAAGCTGTTGAACTTGTTGCACAGTTGAGCAATCATAAGCAATTGTGAAGGATTTTCTAGTCCATCCATTTTCCAATACTCTCCTCTGATTATGAACTATGAATCATGTCTGAGAGAACATGATCTCTGACATAAGAGAACTTTGCTCCTATGTTGATTGTCTAGGCTCTGGGTGAGTAATGAGGAGAGTTGCTGCTCCTCCACATAAAACAGAATCAGGTGACTGAAGCATCTGAATCCTTATCTTCCTGTGTATACATGGTTTAAATCATTTGTCCAGTCCCTAAAGGCTATAGATATGTTCCAGCTCCAGAACACCTGCATGAAATGAATGGGTCATTGCCGTGCCTCTGCAGAACCTGTGATGCTGAATAGAGACACCATCAGATATCTAAGAGCCATAAGGAGTGGTTTAGGTTACCACCACAAAAGTCACAGTTTATAGGTTGTTCTTTGTCATTGCTCCATGTTTATTCCTAATGTTTACATGATTTCTAATAAAGCCTCGCATTCGTCAGTTCAGTTTGTGCATCTTACGCAATATTTCCCCGCTTAATTTTACTGTCTGCCTTTGCAGCCTTGTCTATGCTTGAGTAATTACCATCGTCACCATATGCAACTAGGGATATCCAACCTTTTCTCCTGCTATTGTCAAAGAGTATCTTTAAAGATTTAGTCATGTTTTATTGCTGTTGTGTAATGAAAGAGTCTGGATCCGACTAAGCCAAGACATATGACCAAGATAATATAGACAGTCGTGATGTGCTCCAGCTGGCTGCAAGTTATTTGAGCCGAACTGATTCTTTGAGATCAACCATCTCACACTGATTCAGTGAGCAGAAGGCATCATTTTCTCTCATGGTACTGATCCCTAACAGACCGTAATCCTTCTGAGAGTCTGTCGAAAACTTAAGACAATGTATCAAAACATTCAAAGTTAAAGAAGGTATAGCAAAACTGTCTAAGTGTAACATATGACTTGTCTCTTACTCTTTTAGAAAAAAATACTGTATACAGTTATAGGAACAATTCAAACACTGGGTGAATTTATTCTAGTGCATATCCATTTCACTGTCTCGTTTGATTATCCTGGTGTCGTGCTGCATCTGATCCCAATCGTTGAGTTTTGAGGAAACAGAGAGGGCCAGCATGTCCAACAGAGGCAGAGAGAAGCCTGGTAGACTATAGGGAGGACCTGATTGTGCTCTGGCATCCACAGAATGACATTATAGCTGTGTGGTTTCATGATAATAATAATCTTCCCAGCAGCTGTATAAACATTTAACTGACATCCACTCCCTGGGCATGCAGTATATATCTTTAACTTTTCTACAAGAGCCAGTCTGATGCAACTATTCATATCTCCGCCCATCTCTGTCTCGCGTTCTTTCCCGCTCTCTCTTTCTCTTTCTCTCTCTCTCTCTCTCTATCTCTTTCTCTCTCTCTCTCTCTACTTGTGATACGTTCTGCATGTTAGAAGCTGCTGTAAATGTCAAAGGAAAGTAATGTCCAAATTGCATTAAGCTTCAACCATTTGAAAACGAAAAGCACAACATAGTTGTTTGAGCTGTTAGAAGATGAATAATTTACAGCAGTTGTCTTGTTTCATCCAATCTTGGGGGGAAGGGGGAGAAGGGAGTTTTACAAAATGTAGGATTCAACACACGCCAATAAATTTAGGCAAACCCTTGCTCTGGCCTCTTACAATGTAGACTATTTCCTGGTAACATTTGTCTTAATTCGTGGCAGTTTGTGTAAATATTTATGCCTCTAAACTAACTCTTCTGTATACAGTAAGCCCCCCAATCTTCCCTGGAATGTGATTTAATTGGCGGTTTCCTCTGTTTATCCTGTTTCATACGGTTATAGGCAAGCTTACTGTAATGAATAATCAGGTAGACAAAATCTAGCCTTAAATTAAATGCTCTCCTTAAAGAAAATCAAATGAAGGTTAATACCTGTTTCATGCTGCCTGTCTGTAATTCAGATTCTCTCATCACATGCCAGATTACCATTATGTGTCATTTGTAATATGATAAACAGACTCCAGATGGCTTGGTTTCTCTCAAATACACACAGAGCAACATAAGCTATGAGTAGAGCTGCTTTATTTTTCAGTAAAGTCGCCTACCTCAGACGTCCTAGCCAGCTCCCTTTCAGCTGCCATGTATGTCTTCTGACAAATCGGTAACCCAAATTCATAAAGTCAGACGTGGAAACGGGCACGAGAATTTTAATAAGGTTTGGAAATTGGAGAGATTAGTGTGTGTTTTGTCAGTTGCAATAACTCTAGTTATCTCATAGTAACTTTTTCCACAAGTTGTGATACATTGAAGTTTAAATGTAATTTAATTGGGATTTTATGCTAGGCTAATGCAAAATAGCACTGTGAATTCAGAGGAGAAAGTACTTTTAAAAAGTGTTTTCACTAACGGAAATTTTAAAGATGTGCACGTTTTGCGTTAATCCCCTTCACTCCGGTGCTCTTAAATAAAACCCAGTTTCAGTTGCCTTCAGAAGAGACCGAATTTCTACATTTAAAACCAAACTCTAGAGAAGTTTTTGCAAATGGTGGGTCAGATTCTTGTAACCTCTTAGCCAATCAGTGGCTGGCAGTCTTTATTATTTTCAGCCTGACTTAGCCTGCTTGGAACCCATACAAAGTATGCTCTAAAAAGGGAGCATGTAAAACCATTACTAGTGGAAAATCCTTAGAATCGAGCTCAGGAGAGACGAGTAAAGCCTAAGCTAATTGAGCCAAGTCGAATAAGATGAAAACGAGCCAAAGGATGCACCTAAAGGAAGGGTAATCCTGAAAGAAAGCCATTAGAAGATTTAAACAATTTGAGACTGTGTGCTTCACCAAGATGTTAACGCTAAACATACAAGCACTGATCTAGTCAAGAATAGTCCATTTGTTTTTCAAAAATATTCTTAATCAAGTCCTGCTGACCTTGTGCTACTTTGACAACAATTTGACTTCAGTATCATACACTCCTTTGTCTTATGTCACAAAAAATGGCAAAAAAAATACAATGATATCTCGGGTTCTGACATTGCGAAATTAAATTCTTTTACAAGGCTCTGACGGTAACTTGTTGTTTACTCATTTTGACATTGTGCAGCAATGGTGACAATGCAAGCAGCGTGTAAGACATTTGTGCTTCTGGTCTCCTAATTAATTTTCTCTAGTCAGTGTGGCCTGTATATTTTGCCCCAACATCCATAGAAGTGTGTGAAGTCTGGTTCCTTTCCAAAAGCACGTTAGAACATATGCATGACATACGAGATGTTAGCTGCAGAATTGCATAAACACCTCCGTCATGTTGGCTATCTCACATCCGACAATGATTTATCTGTGATTATTTGGCCTCTTTATGTTTGGGGTGAGGGAAAAGGAAAGGGCCACTCGTTGGTTTATGCATGGATCACCGAAGAACACTGGGCCTCTTGTCAGGATGTCAGATTTTGCCCCAGAATGAAACATTGTGTTTTTCTAACCTGGTTAAATAATCACATTACCTAAGACTCCATAAAGTGGAACAAACAGTAGCATACAGCTCTAACTTCTTTTTATGTGTCTTGAGTGACAGATTGGCTTTCATCAAAGAGGCAAGCACAGAAGTTATATAGTCATTTTGCTATGCTAAGAACACTAAATTGATCCTCGTATGCAGAACATCTGGTGAAAAGCAATTTCCACCCAAGTGTTTTAGTATTTCCTCCTAATTAATTTCACATGTACATGACAAGACTGAACAGTCTCCCAGAACCAAGGCACAAAAGCCAGCTTTGTTTCCCCATTAGAAAAGTCATCTGTGGGTTCTGGTTGAAAACTGGCTCGGTCTTTGACACTTGAAATCGACGCTGAAAGCAGCACTTTGGGGAGAAAAGTTACATTTTGCTCCCTATCGACACAGTGGGCTCAGCGTTTACATTTCCGTTCAATGAGGTGATGACTCTTGGAGCGAGCAGGACATGTTTGATAGAATGGCACAAAACATGAATGAAAGCGGGACCAGAGCCTGCAGAGAGCCAAGTGAATATGTGAATGATAAGTTGGCAATGGATAGTCATACTTTCTCAGGTTTGCACATGTGTCAAACGGTTTCCATTTTCCGATAATGAATTAAGCAGAAACTTGTGAGATGTCCAAAAAAGTGGGATGTGTTTTATAATCTAACTCTGCTTTAAACCTCTCCAGAACTGAATTTATATGCTGTTTCCTGGTTTGATGCTCTTTGTTCACAGATTTTTAACAAACCTCTGAGGCGTTCACAAAACAACTTGATCTCAATATGAACTGAGATTAGATTACAAACAGAATCTTTGTACTTAAAAGATAACCTCTGAATGGAACTTTATTAATAGATATTAAAGTAAAGGAGACAAAATAAAAACACACTTCACAGTTTTCTCTGATTTATAAAAAGAAGAAAAGTTGAAATCCTTGTTGCTTTTTCCTTCTGCTTCACAATTGTCCACTTTATACTGACCTATCACATAAAATCCAAGGAAGTGATATCGCAAAATGTGAAAGATTACAACATGCATAAATATGCTTACAAGGTATTACAACATATTAATTGAACACATGATTTCCCGTCCAAAACGAACGTTCACCTTTTGGTCGCTCTGCCTGTAACTTTTGAAGCCATATTTCCAAACATGAGACGTTTTTATGTTGATGATCTTGCAGAAGATTATATGCTCCAGTCATGTATCTGGCCTAACGTATATTACAACAAGCCTTAGAGACCAGACGGCTCAGCCTTCAGAGGGGATCGTGAGACTGCAGCGAGACATAACACTTCTTGTTATTACTTGTCCGTGTGACAGGCAAAAAGATCTCGGAGAACATTGATGTCAACACATGAAAAGTCGGTTTGATCAGATTAATCATTAAAGCTCGAGAGATACGAGCATACTGCCGCATTGTTTTTAACGCAGTCTCGATGGCGCTCAATCTGAGAGCTCTGTTGTGACGGGGTGTCTGGGACCACCTGGAAGAATGCAACTTTTGTTTTCTTCCAAACCGCACATTTCTCACCTGAAGGCCTCTACTTTACAACGGGTTTCCCCCTCGCCGAGAGTCAGACAGTCTGCTTTTCATCTCGTCAAGCTCTTCATCTTGAGAGGAGATGTGGTGCACAGCTGTAGAAGAGATGACTGTCCAGAGGTGGCTGTCGGAGTGCAGGCGAACAAAAACGGGTGGTCTTTATCCACACAGATGCAAAGGTGAGATACAAGCAGGTGTTTGCAGGAGCGTTTGAAGAGGAGTGGAGATGGTGTGGTCTGATTAGAGTCCTGAGGAAGGGGCGACACTCTGTGTTTCTGCTGACACAGATAGAAAAGTTCTCATCCCTCCTTAGTTTTTTCTGCCTTCCTCCCATCCTGATGTGTGTTTTTATCACTGAGTTGGACTTTCTAGTCACTTTACATTAGCCAAGCATTATACATTGCTATTCATCAAATCATTACTGTGTTGTTTTTGATTAAGCCGTCCGCCACGCCATATTCCATATCAGAGGCTGCTTCTTTTACTTTGATAAACAACTCAAGGATTTTCATTACACCTAAATCTGATCCTACCTCTGTTTTAGGCACAGCACTGTTTGCAGTGAAGAAGTCCTCCTTTCTGTTTGAGCTTCAAAGCGTTTTTTTCCTAGGCGGCAGAGTTACAGGCTCTTTGTGGCATGAGTTATTTGTCAGAGGGTTTTGTAGAGTGACTTGTTTCACTCTGCTCCCTTAAAAAAGGCCCGTGCGTGAGTTCTTTAGCAGTCTTAAGTTACAGCCGTGAGCCCCAGTATTACAACCTGATGACTGACAGGAAAAACGGGGTGAGCTCTTTTGCTAGGTTCTAACAAAAACACCAATAAGATGGAGAGGGAAACAACAGATTAGACCGCTGATCTCAATCTGCTCCCCTTTGGTTATTGAGAAATAATAGCTCTGAAAAGGAAGTCATTTAAAATGGCCTTTAATCAATTCCTTTTTAGTGTGCAAGTGGTGTAAAAGGCTATAGTAAGACGGAGAGCGTTCTCCTGGAGCTCTGAACATTTTGGCGTGGGGGGAAGAGATGAGCTCTAATTTGTATCCTCATGGCGTCCAGGCATCTCCAAAAGCACTTGATCACCACCACAGTAGGCCTTGATGCCATGTGTGAGTGTAAATGCTTCCAAGGCTCCTTGGTGGTAAAATCTCATTACCAAAATGACCACCAACTCTAAATGAAACACTACGTTCTTCTTAAAAGGCCCCATTCAAAACTCTGTGGTTTTTTTTTTTTTTAAGGCACATGAGGTAGCAATTTTCTTCAAATATGGTGTTGCCCAATAGCTGTTGGAGTAACTGACACCATGTCAGAGTGAATGAAAGAAATGTGGTACTATCTCTGTGGAGCTTGGCTACGACACCAGGTTAGAGCACTGGATGCCTATTTTTGACATTTTATTATATCACAACCACATTATATGAACACCAAATTTTATTGTACTTTTCTGAAAATGTTAGGTAATAAGTCAGAACACTGTAGGGCCTAGTTGTGAGGTGGAAAAAAATACATTGTTTTCATATTTTGCTTCTAAATAAAAACTGAAACGTTTCACTCATCCTGCTGCAGGTACTTTCTAGCTTAATTTATACGGAGGTTTTCTTTTTTTGGATTTTCTTATTTTCGACATTTCTTTTTTTCATTAGACAATTGTCTAATTGTCTAATCATTAGACAATTGTCTAACAAATGTACACACTTTGATCTCATCGTTTAAAGTTTTCCTCCTGGATTGTTTTGTATTTAGCTTGAGTAGCTTCCCTCTTCACTTATATAATACAGCGCCACAAAGTGAGGCCTAGATAATCATAAGTCGGAAGAAAATCACATATGGTTTTCAATTTTTTTTTTATTTAAATCTGAAAAGTGTGGTGTGCATATGTATTTAGCCTCATTTAGTCAGAAAGCCTAACATAAAATCCTGTCCATGTAATCTATTCGCAGTATAAATACAGTGGTTAGTGATGGACCTCAAGGGTTTGTCAGAAAACATTAGTGGTGGTGGCAGCATTATGATGAGGGAATGCTTTAATTTAACATGAATTTACAATAGAATCTGTTAGAGACTGCAAAAAAATATGAGATTAGAATACAGATTATCCTTCTGGCAGGACGACAATAACAAAGTTACAATGCAACCAAGTCCCGATAGCTATTTGAGGAAAATAGTTATGACGTTAAAATTATTCCCCTAACCACTTGCTGATAAAATTGCAAGAGTTGGTTCTAGAAAGCATAGCAGAGTTCATAACATAATATAATACATTGGATTTTGTTTGTAAAGATTATTAAAACCCAGGTTTCTTTTTCTTTTCCTGTCAAATTCTGCACCATTTCACATAAAACCCATAGACAATACCATGTAAATGTATGTGTATAAAATATGTAGACATTCCTTAAATGTAAATATTTTTGGAAGGCACTGTATATTTAAAATATATTTAAAAAAATATGCGATTGCAATTCTACAAGGAGCCTAAACAGATGCGGTATATGACCCTGTTGCCACCAGTGGAATCATTTGCCACTTTTTGTTTTATAGTTGGAACCACAGAAAGAAAGCCATGTGTACAGAGTGAGTACTTTGCTTCATTCCAAAGTATGCACAAATCTGTTTTAAGTTCAAGAGAGGAGGAACCCTTTAATTTAAACCCTGAAATGAAGTCATTCATTCCCTCCTAAACTGCACCGTGACCCATAAGGTTAGGTAAACAAGTGTCCCTTACATTACTGTCAAAAAGACCCAGCCTCTTGCTCAGCCGTGATGTAAACTCCCACAATCCTGGTACAGTTGCAGGAGAGGAAGCTGGGGAGAAGGAAGGGTTGAAATGTGTTCACGGGTGCTTTTTTTTTTTTTTTTTTTGATGACACGGGGAAGAAAGTTTTTCACAGAAACGTGTGTTTCGATGAGAGAAGCCGTCTTGTTCCAAAGTTTTAAAACTGCGGAGAAGAGGACAGGCCACAGTGCGCTGAGCCCAACAGGCCTGCTCAGATCTATTACCAGCTCCAGCTCCAGCACAGCCTGGAATGTGAAGAATCCCACTGGGCTGGGGTTCTAGTGCAGGGGTCCAAACCTCACATTGCTGCTTTTACTCATTTTCCTTCTCTCTTATGGTATTGTATGTGGATAGGTGATTGTAATGTACCAGGAATTTGGAGTAACACTTTGAATAGCTGTGGACATGGTTTCACAGGGGTGCTGCAGCCTGATCTTCAAGCAAGCTTTAGGTTTTAAATAAAATCAGCTTACCTATGAAGAAAAAAAATCAATTAGGATTTGCAACTTTGACAGGAGTAACAAATTGTACACTGGAAATAGCTAATGTGACACTAATTGCTTCTTAGTCTGTCAGAGGACATGAGAGAGAACAGACAGAGAGACAGAGGATGAGAAAAAAGGGGGTAGACAGAGAACCAGGTGCTGATGGAGAGCAGTAATGACTGCAAATGGAATGCCTTCACCCATAATCCTTTCTGTCACTGCTGACAGATCCTCTTGACCTCTGAACTTCTGATGTAGGAAAAGAAAAGGGAGGAAGTCACAACTTAATAAAATTACTTTTACTGGTTGTCACTTGTTTCACTGTCTGTTGGTGAGCCTCTGTCACAGTTCCAGTTAAATAGCACTAGGATAGCGTTTGACTGCCTGATGTTTCGGATGTGTCCTTGGATTCTTGCTCCATTTGCATCTGTTTTACTCCAAAATGTAAGATTAAAAGCAAGGATTTCATAACAAAAGCAAGAGTGAAAATGAGATACGCCGAGTCAGTTTTTCACGTTTTATCTATGTGCGACTTAAGCAAAAAAAAAAAAAAACCCTGATATTTCAGATGACCGTCTGTGGCTTGCTTTTTCCCTTCGGACGCTCAGGCTAATCACTTACACATTACCCAGGCATCTGCCGAGTTGTGCTGCGATCTATATGTCAGCAGGAGGGCTTGGCCTGGAGACGTGGGCCAAAACTGTCAGAAGTTTGTCATCGATTCCTTCTGCCTTGTCATCTGTCTTATCTGATCCCACTGTGTCACTCACTCTAGACTCCCTGCACTCATTTCAGACAGAAACACAGACTGTAATCAACTATCTCTTTGCTTCTTCGTTGTTTTTTTTAATCCTATATGCTTTGAACAGAGAAGACTTGGTCTGTCAATGAAGCTTCAGCTCCACCAAGATTGGTGCACACGTAAACAAACTTTCCATGCTGACTGATGAAATTCATCAGTATGCATTGAAACACATGGTCGGCCGTTTTTAGCTTTTTAAAGACAATATGCTAAGTTAAATATTTTTATGCAAAAGACAAGGGAAGAAAGTACACAGTGCCCAGCTGAAGTGTTCATAACTTTATCACATTTCATCATTTTTTTCCTGAAGAAATCTTCTCCACAACCACATTTTGCTAAAGGTATGGTGCATTCAGGTAGTTTTCTACCACAGATAACACTTTGAATTTAAGCTAATATA
>CAEGAF010052107.1:0-37431 GCA_903067075.1 Micropoecilia bifurca
CAAAAGTACAACGAGCTGTAGTCCAATCAGCGATTTCTTAGGTCTCCACTGGGACCTACCTTTTCCGTTTTCTAACGTGCTGTGGTCCAATCAGCGATTTCTTAGGTCTCCACTGGGACCTACCTTTTCCGTTTTCTAACGTGCTGTGGTCCAATCAGCGATTTCTTAGGTCTCCACTGGGACCTACCTTTTCCGTTTTCTAACGTGCTGTGGTCCAATCAGCGATTTCTTAGGTCTCCACTGGGACCTACCTTTTCCGTTTTCTAACGTGCTGTGGTCCAATCAGCGATTTCCTAGGTCTCCACTAGGACCTACCTTTTCCGTTTTCTTAATGTTGTAGTGTTTCCTTAATGTCGTAGTGTTTCCTTAATGTCGTAGTGTTTCCTTAATGTCGTAGTGTTTCCTTAATGTCGTAGTGAATTTGTACTGACATTTACCATCTTTTATTAATCATACAAGTATTGTTGGGTGCATGTACTAGTCACAATATTATAACATGTCCCTGTTTTCAGTTCTGAAAAAGATTTGTTTTCAGAAAAACTGCAACAAAGCTATTTCAGGTGTTCTGAAACACCTAAAACACCTTAGTAAGTATCTCACCCCTACTGAAGAAGCATCGTTGTAGCAAAAAATGCTTTTTGAAAATCTTTTTCCGGTGCCACTCACAATATGACGGCGGTGTTAACGCTGGCGTTCGTCTACCTCCTCTCCGTCTATGTTGCCACTCTGCGGCGTCGTGTCGGACCTGCCCAACATTTCCTCAAACAGCCCACAAATGGTGGCCTGGCTTCAGCAAACTCCTCGCCATTGGTCCTCGTCCCGACGCCTCGCCCTCCTCCGGAGCGAAGTGATAACCAGAACCAAAGCGGAGATGTTTCGGAGCCAAGTGATACAGCTGTGAACTGTGTCGCGAATCGTTTCCGATTTGTTTTTCAGACCCTTTGTGTTTTGTTTTGTTTTCTTTCTTTTTTTTTTTTACCAATGTCCTCGCTGAGGTTTGTCTACTTGGACAGCGTGAATGAAGCAGCCTTGTTATAATTCTAGACCGTATGCTGAGAGAAAAGCGAGGTGGAAGAAAGAAAGAAAGAAACAACAGTAGAAAAAAGAAAAAAGGCTGTTTGGACCCGGAGGACGAAGCGCCTTGCTTCCGGGACCTGTGAGGGGAAATCTACACTCAACGTGACATTGATAACTGATAGGAGATAAAACCGAGGATAATCTGCGGCCGGGGATAGCCCCGACAATCTGCTGGCGTCGAAAAGAAGATAAATTAGTTTCCGTGGTGTGAATAAAACGCTACACAGTGGCGACGCTGTTTCCTGGAAGGAAAAAGGAAGAAAAACAAAGAAAACACCACGGTTCAGGTAACGTTGGCACACTCTATCTCTTCGTTTTAAATAAAAAAAAAAAAACACAATCCTACTGTGGTTTAGCGAACAATATATCCCTACAAATCTGACCAGATGCAACCCGGATGGAGAAGGACTGTGGGAAGCGGACAGGCTTTTCCTGGGTTTGGGCTCCTTTGGGGAAGCCACTTAAGCAAGATGCTGAAGAACCATGGTGCAGTTTTAATGGGGGACATTTATAATCACAAGTGGCTTCAAAGAGTCTAAATCATCTCTTGTGCTGCCAGTTTATAAGAACAGCTTCAGCAGACTAGCTATTAAGAAGAGTTGAGAGCACATGGGTGCAATTAAAACTGAATTAGCTTCAACATCAGATGTGCTTTTCAAATAAGCCATGTTAACATTTAAACATCAAAACAGACACGTGGAGGAATGAAAGAAGCATAAATTCTGATTAAAGCGCCACATACAAACTAATGTCTACATCTGGGTAAAAGTCACATGTCTTTCATTCTTTCCAGCAGGGCCACCAAAGCGTGTAAAATAAGGAGAAAGATCTGGGGAACAATGGCAGTAGATTCTCTTTACTGAAAATAAACTATATCACACTGATTTCTTTATTATTTTGTGTGTCTGTGTTTGGCTGAAATTATTTATATATTTATTCCAGCTTGGCTATAGTTCTTAACTTTATGGCACATCTTACTTTATTCCAACAAAGAATCTGCTGCAGAAGCAGCAGCAAAAACTTGATTAGACTCACCTGTGGTCATGATGTTACCAAAAGTTAAGTTGGCAGTGCAAAATATCAGGGAAACATGTAACTACAACACTATTGTTAAATATATAAAATGTCCTTATTAACACCGATAACACATTCAAGGTTTCCCCCAAGAAAACCTGCTAAACCTGGTGGTTATTGGCAGGGCAGTCATTCATCCAGTGGCCCATCGTCTTTTTGAGTCATAAAAATGCTTAAAGTTGACAGGAAATTTGAAAATATCACTTGATTATTATGTGTTATTAAAAGATTGGAAGATTAATACCTGAGCACCAATTACAATGTCTTAAAAATGCAAGAATAATAAAAAAAAAAAAACTTGCGTAAATAAGCAATGCTTAGCATGGTGGGGGCACAAGTAAAGCATGGTGGCCCGCCAGGCTTATAATACACTGGGGGACACCCTGCCAGTTTTTCTGGATCTCTATTTTTTTTTCATCATTGCAATTTCCTCATAACTTGTTTGTATTAATCTTCTTAGCCACTAAAAATATACATCACATGGGTTCAGCACTGGTAGTTAAAGACAATATGTGTTATTAGGATGCAGAATCTGAAACGTAGCAATTAAAATGATATTTTCAAAAATATTGCATCCATGCTGTTTTCTGTAGTTGGGACCTTGTAGACACTGATAATGTGGTGATGATTGCGTCCCAGTCTTTAGCTCCTATTCACCTGATGCTTAGTCCATAGTCCATTGGCATATAATGACCGGTGCAGCAAGCTCTTAAACCACATTAATTGACAGCAAAAGAATGTAATCTGGTTTTAGCTTGTTCCACATATGGTTAAAGTACTTCATAGTCCTTGGCTTTTAACTGACAATTTAAAGATAACTATTTCTGTGTGTGTTTCTGAAGTATGCAGTGAATGTTAAAGGTTGAATCTGTTTTAGTCATTGTTTCTCTCGCTGTCCCATTTTGAAGGATGAACCATCTAACCTTCAGTGAGCTATGCTGCCTGTTCTGCTGTCCACCGTGCCCCAGCAAGATCGCCTCCAAGCTGGCCTTCCTCCCTCCAGAGCCCACCTACAGCCTCATGTGCGACGAGAGCGGCGGCAGATGGACGCTGCACCTCTCGGAGCGGGCCGACTGGCAATACTCTGCGCGAGAGAAGGACGCCATCGAGTGTTTCATGACGCGCACCTCCAGAGGGAACCGCATTGCCTGCATGTTTGTGCGCTGCTCACCCAACGCCCGCTACACTCTGCTGTTCTCCCACGGGAATGCGGTGGACCTGGGCCAAATGAGCAGTTTCTACATCGGTCTGGGCTCCAGGATCAACTGTAACGTCTTCTCCTACGACTACTCGGGCTACGGAGCCAGCTCTGGGAAACCTTCGGAGAAAAACCTGTATGCAGATGTGGATGCCGCATGGCATGCGCTGCGATCACGGTAAGGAGGGGAATGAATGAAAGAGGGGGAAGAAATCCTAAAACAAGATAGATATATATAATATCTTTTTTTTTTTAAAGATATTAACATGCTGTTAATTTGTTGCTAAAGCAGCTCCAGTTTTATAAATAGATGTACATATTAAGTTGTAACTTTTCTTTTTAACTAAATATGCATTGCAACTAAATTAACACTGTGAGTGGAAAGGGAAGTGGCAGATGCAGCTGAAACCAGATATTTGCCAACAGCATAGAGACAGAGACTTTTTATTGTTTTTTTTTTAATTCAACAATAATGAGGAACAGACTTCAGAGCCAGAGGTGTGTACATGCATTATGTCTGTATTTGGTAAGAGTTATCCTGTATGACTTTTGATTAAACATTTTACTTATCCAAATTTCTCTCAATATGTTTCTGCAATTCTGGCCCATTCATACTTAAACCAGTTTGTACCCAATTTGACAGTAAGTTTTATTTTGTTCAGTTGGAAAGCCCATTTTTGCATAAGCTGAAACTTTCTGGTTGATGTCTATGGATATTACTTCAGTATTTCCACATATGGTTCCGTCCTCATGATGTCATTGATTTTTTTTCCCCTTTTTGTTAATTCACCAGTCTCTTGCAAAACAAAACCAACATATATCACAATGCAGTTAACCATGTTGGAATGTAATGTCGTTCTTAGGCTTTGAGGAATCACTCCTTTTGTTCTTCTAAATGCAATCAAGGCAAATACACTTCCATATTAGGCTCATCAGACGGCAGCACATGCCCCCCAAAAGGCCTTAACTCATAAGTGCGTTTGCCATCTTAAAATCTGATTTTCTTTTTGTTGTCGTTTTTGAGGAAATAGATTCTTCCTTTCTGGGTGACCTTTCAGCCCATGTTGGTACAGAACTCGTTTCATTGTGGACAATGACCATTTCACCAGCTTTAGCACCCAGACACATTCATCTCTGCCACACAGAACCCGTCTCCTTCCTGAACAGAACGATGGCTGCACTTTTCCATGGCCTTTACGACTTGATTACATTTGTTTGAGCACATCAACAGGGGACTTTCAGGCTTCTGGAAATTGTACATAAGGATGAATCAGGCGCTTGTACTGTTCCACAATTCTCTTCCTGATATCTTTGCTTTTTATTATTTTATGTATATAAGTAATAGGCATGATGCCACAAAATGAAGTGGTATATTTGAGCCTTTTGTCACTAACTACACTTTCAGAAATACATGGTATATAAGCAGATATAATAATTGCAGCTGTTTGTCAATGTCGCCTTTGACAGGTTTCCATTGAAAGGATGCAAATACAGGAACGTTTTGGATGGAGCTAAAAGGAAGTGATTAGGGGAAAAAAAGGCTAATGTGACACAAGCTAAGTAGGAAGTTGTGGGAGACATCTTCCCCTGAAAAATATGTCTTTAAAAAACAAACAGAGGAGGAGCAGGATGTGTGTCGAAGGAGCTGAGTGGAGGAAGGATCACACAAACCATGCTGACGAATCCTGTTGTGGAAACTACAACAAACGGTTTGGTAGTGATGGCAAGATGTTCATGTGGGCGATTAATGAGGAGTGTGGTTTCTGTGATGTTGCGTTGCTCCGCTGCATGTAAGTGGGTGTTCTGCCGATGCTTCGTCTCTGTAGGCTTGTGAGTTATTTTATCCCAAATGATTAAAAATGTCTTTGCTCATTGTGAGCTTCTTGGTGATGATGATGATGATGCGCAGTTTATCATTTTTATAATCTTTTTGTTGGTGTACAGTACCGAGACTTTGGTTCTCACCAGACCACTTGTTTTTTCCTGACTCATAGTTCATACAGCCATAACCCTACATAATGGATTTTAGATGTATAGCACACTTCTTTACCTCCTCCTTCAGTATTTCTGGATATCCTTGCCGTATTTGTTTGAATCTGACAGGAACCTAGCCCGTCTTGGATGAAAATGCCAGGTTTTGCATGTTTCCAAAGCTTTGTGATAAACAGGAAGCCGGATGTATATAAACAGCGAGAAAGGTCACAGTCTGCTATACGGTGCTGTGAAAGTGCTCAAAACCGTCCCACATTTTGTCACATCTACAAACTTCATTGTGTTATTAAATTATGTGATGAGTCAACACTTTGTAAAATTGCCTTTTACTGCAGGTACAGCTTTAGAAGTGTTTTGAATTATGTCTGTAGCAGCTTCCGTTGAACATTTTGCCTAAGTTTAATCCGTCAAATATACCGAAGAACAGCATCCTCACAGAATGCATCACACAGTCGTGTGCTTGGGGTGACGTGAAGTGCTCACTTGATGCTGCACAGTGTTTTTTTTGGTTTTTTTGAAGACACAAAAATACTACTGACACTGCAAATGTCTGTTCAGGTTCAGTCAGCCTCAAGTGGTTTATCGCCAGTGAGGGCAGATCTGGCTGCATCACTCAGTTGCAGTTCCTTCTCTCAGATAAGGCTTTTCTTCACGTAAGCTGTATTCATCTGTTTGTTTAACCTGAGGTCGCTCACTTCCTTCCATCCGTGTTTGAGGATGTCTGCTTTTTGTCTTAAATCCTCTCGTCATCTCCTGCTTTTGTGCTTTGTAAGAGCAATTGTGACCACGCTTTATGTTTAAGGGACCAATCCGTGATGAGGGTCTCTGTATTACAGTAACACAAGTGTTGCATAGATGGGTTGGGCTCTGACAGCTCGTTGGATCCTGGTTGATGCTGGAAATCGGCTAATTTATTGTTCTAGTAGTAAGTAAATTAGAAGGTTTAATGATGATTATTTTTAGAAGAGTAAAGATATTTGTGACGATTCCTAAGATCTGTGGCAAATACATGTTTTTATTGTTAAGTTATGGAGGCAAGGGCAGAGACGCCTTTGCTAAATTGGAAAGTAAAACTTCCTCTCACCTGACGGAACAGGATGCAGAGCAGAGGATTCTGGGTGAGAGAGTGTGTGGGTGTGTGTGTTCTTGTTTTTGTAGTCCCAAAGGGACCTTGTCTGATGTAATCATCAACCCTTTAAGTACTAGCAGTCCTTCTGGGGAGCCCAACCCAGTCCGGGGCATTATGGTTGGGGTAAAGCGGGAATTAATGTATGAGACGGATTATTGTTGGTCATCTAACTATTGAATACCAGACTTAGTTTAGCCTGGAGGTCAGTGCAGCAACACGAAAACATCAACTCTACAAGTTTGCATCGAAGTGTTTAAGCATCATTTGTTTCTCTGTAGAACTCCTGCTTACATCGACTTCCTTTTGCAAGGTAAGAATAAAAGTTGATTCACCAAAACATCATCCACAGATGTTTCTCCTGGGGTATGTAGAAATATTGGCACTATAGAGATGCAAATGTCTTAACAGTAGTGTCTGAGCTTGGAGCAAAAAAACTGCCGCTTGTTTTTTTCTGGCTGCATGCCTTTTGCCTCAGGTTTCCCAAAGCGTTTTTTCTCAGAATCAGATGACTATTCTTCGGCAAATAAAGAGTTGTGCATAAAGAAGCAAGCAAGTTAAACCTGAAACATGATCACAAATGGGCTGAAGAAGAACCAGCTTTTCTGGTGATCAAACCCTCTGTCTCCATGGATGTTGAGTCATTTGGATTCTCTTGCTTAAATGTTGACTCCCATTTGGGAGTTATGGGTGTTTTAAACCTTTGTCATCATGAAAGCAGCTACTTGAAAGAGAAGTGAAAGTTAGGTTTGGTTCTGTGGCCCTTTTCCCCCCATCAGCCCACCTTTTTGCATACTCAATAGATGGCCTTCTTCTCTTTTAAATGATTTTCACAAATGGGCCTTGAAAATCTGTAAATGGGGTCCAAACTTCGGTGATCCACACAAATGAATAAATCTATTACTCAAAAAGAAAATCTTAATGTGAGCCGTTCGCGCTTGAGTCAAAGTAGTATAATTAATTAATTAAAATTCACCAGATCTGCTTTGTTACTGTTATTACCGCCATCAAGCAACACTTCCTGCTTTTTTAATCAAATGTTGCTTATTCCAGAGAGAAATATCTTTAAGATCAGATAAGCCCCATGGAACAGGAATATAGGCTGTTACTGAAGAAGCTACAGTCGGAGTGCATTGTGCATGCCCCATTGTAGTCCCATGGTTGGTTTTTGCAGTGGAATGAGAAGCCCTAGGCTTCTTGTGGTAAGGGTGACCTAAATAGGGTTAGATGACAAGAGTGCATAGCCACTACAAAAGAGATAATTCAGATTTTAGCGTTCAGGAGTTGCTCCTCCTCTTTGTGCTGAGCTGATGCAGAACCTTTTCATCTGCATCACTCTTTCAAAGCAGCCTACTCCTTTTCTTTTTCTCACAAGAACTACATTCTTTTTTGTGTTTTTCCTCTTTGTCACACTATATTCAGTATTTACAGTTGTAGAGAAAAGGTTATCATGTTTCCAGTCTGACATTATGTAAATTATTTATACTTGGTCTGCTCATGTTCAGACGACTTCGCATTAACACTGCATCTCCCCCCCCAATCGATCCAACGGAGCAGGTAACCAAATGATGTCTATGTAAACTTTGTGGCCTCTGTCACTCAGCAACTATCTATCTCTGTTTTACTTCTTTGTCTGTGTCATTATTTCTCTCTTTGGTTGTTAGCTGTTGTCTCTCTCTCTATATTGAAATGTATATGTCCCACAATTGTGCGTACTCTGTTATTCATTTAGGGATTTTCCATTGCTGTGCTTCCTTGACCTGGGCTGTTGGTAGCTGCCACCATATCACGATAAACAGCCTGTCCATTAAATCCATCCATCCCACTTTCCCTGTAAACGGATGTTTGTGAGAATTTCTCAATCCCAACTAGTTGATCTCTGGCCTGTAACGGCAGCACTGGCAGAAATGGGTAAACAGCAGAAGCAAAAGATCAATATTGTTTAAGCTCTATTCGCTCGTTTAAACTCTATAATGGGCCAGGTCTCAAAATAACTGGGTAGATCAAAAGCAATGCCAACTCAGGGATTTCAAGTGCTCACATTTTTCTTTTTCAATTTTTTTTGTCTTCTTGAGCCCAACGTTGGCTAGTGAAGAAAGCATCGCCTCTTCTAGCCACCCTGGCACTTGCGGCCGGGTATTGAAAACAGAACTATGTAAGCACCAGTTTGGCAATCGAACCGTTCTAGTGGAAACACCCCTTTGTGTTATAAGCATCAAAGAACAGCTGATGTTCTCTCAGTTGTAGAGGAGCTTTTGGGTCTTATTAAATGACTGAATCCTGATAAGTTTCATAGCAACTGGAAAACATGCGGTAATACGGATCTTTTTCCATTGTATCTTTACTGTGTCAGCTTATTTTATGTTTAATAAAGAAGTTCAGTGTTGCTGAACGTTATCACTTGGTCACGATGCATTGACACGTATGGTTACACTGGCTGGCCCATGCCATGTTTCTGTTGGTTTTATGTTCCTGTTTAGCAAATCGGCAGTAACCTCAGCTTTTAGTGCTGTGATCCAGCTCTGACATTAGTCTAGACTAAAAAGGTATGAGGAAAAATCTTCACAAGAATTTTCACTGGCCGTCTGAAATGAACGATGATTCTTCAGTAAAAATAAATTTCGTTGCTAATAACAGAATGGAAAGTATATGAATAGCTATTCATGAACCTTTTGCATACAGTACTTCTGCTTTTGTAATGATGTGGTATTTCTATGTACTGCCCATCGTCTAAGTTTAATAGAAGGTAAAGCAGACCTAATATAATTAGTTATTTGTTTGAAAATGTTTCTAAAGTGATTTCCTCTGCAGTAGATAAAGGATCCAAGCCATCCATTTAACTGCTAGTCAGCAAGGTTCAGGGTACTTAAATACTCGTGAAGTCTGGACAACTTTGGAATTTAAGTTTTCGTATTTTTCATGTCTGAAAGAAGTATGAAAAATGTGACTTGCCCGATGTTTTTCCTTCTTCCATTATTTGAAAGACAAAAACCAAAATTTCTGGAAGGTAAACATTCCACAACATTGACTTATTTTTAGTTGGGATCCTCCAAGTTAAATTTACACCGTCCAAAATTTTTGCCTGACTCAATGTTTCACTTTTCAGTTATTGAGGGACATGACGGATTAAAAAAAACATAATCAGAAAATGGATTTGTAGTTCTTAATCAGTTTGGACTTGGACACTAAAAAAGCATGGACACTTATTTCTTGGAGCCTACATCAAAATTAAGTCATCACAGATAACGCAGAAAAAAGATAACTAATCTGCACATTTTTGAAGTGGAAATTATTTTGGTGGATCCAGAAGCTGAAACTGCAGCAAAATGGTCCTTTACCACATTGATAATTTCATCGTCTTTTTTATGCCGAGTTGTGGAACATATATTTGTAATAAAATTTGCAGAGGGAAATGTTTTTTACTGAGCTGACCAGAATGTCACAAAAAACCTTTTAGATTATGTCCATTCCATCAAAGCTTTTCCTGCCTGGCCTCACATCTTGCCAGTATCCTTCACGGATGTCGAGCGAAATGAAAGCAGCCTATTCAAGCATGTCAAAACTCTCGTCACATGACAGAAACAACCACCTGTCACTTTGATCACACCTTCATCAGTTTAGCAGAGCCGGAGGCGACGCTACCGACTCCTGCTGTAGTTCCACCGCAGAGGATCAGCCACTCCCTTCACCTGAGAAGGAGATGTCCTCACTGTGTGAGTCAGCAGGTCGGCTTTGTCATACTGACGGGCCAAGGGGGAAAAAACAAGGTTGGCAAAACTTTGTTCTTACTTGCATTGTTCAACCCACGGCTTGGTTTTAGTCTTTTTTTTTTTTTTAGAAGACCATTTGGAAACTTCAGATGGCTTTCCCACTATGTTCGATTCTCTGAGCGTGTCCTCTCCAAACTCTAAATGGCTCTGTGTAACATTTTCTTCTCCCTCTGTTGAGGAGGCAGAGCAGCAGTCAATCCTGCTTGTCTAATATCGAGCAGTAGCCTGGCAACAGATTTGCAATGAGCTTTCAGATCGAGCCTTCCCACTCCACCGAGGCTTGTGAAAACAAACGAGGAAAACCGGCTTCCTGGTCAATAGGTCTATCGATCCTAATGGAAACACTATCCATCTTTTCAGCCCTTCCAAAACACACCGTGGAGGAATTTTCAGGCCTTGCATTTGGAGGGTGGCAACCTAATATTTATAGGAGTGTTTCTGACCCGAAAGAATGCAGTCATGAGCGAGATGACGCCTGCACCAATCTCTTGGGTGGAGTTCAACGTCTCACCTGACCGGCAGCAACACTGTGTAATAAAACGCTGTTGGCTCATTGTTTTGTACTTTGAGTCTTAACTTGTTGTTCACCTGATAGCCACTTAGAAATACAAATGGCCACAAACAAGAAAAAAACCAAGGCTCTCGCGTTGAAAGGGTTTTGGTTCATCAAGCATTTCCACGGAGAATCCCCCTGCTGCATCACAGATGGTGCTGTAATGTGTTAAAAAAATGCTGCATATGTTCAAGACTCTTGCAGTGTGTATTAGTCATGCAGTGCTGCTTGGGAATTAAAAGGAGTTTTGCTCTTGAGTGGCGCACGAGGTGGGCAGTCAAGAGGAGAGAGGAGAGTGGGATGAGGGGAGGACAAGATGCACAAAAGATTGGATTTGTGTCTGGAGACAGAATCAATGGCGGTTCGGGGAGGAGGGTTGTAACCAGGAAGCGTGACTGACTTCGGCCTGCGGAGATCTATTTCGGCTGAAGTGCGACAGAGTAAATTGCGGACTACGCACAAGCATGTCTGTTATTATAGTCCTGGTGTGGAGCTCCCTGACCATTTGAACACAAAACGCGACAGCAGATTGCTTAAAGGGGAGGTTCAATATTCGGGGGTTTGGGTTTCTGTCGTCGAGTGAGACACTCGGGCTTGCTCCAGATAATGACATCGGCCGTTTAAAGATGAAGGTGTCAACAAAAAGCACCCGGGAACAGCCGTCCCTTGTCCTCTGTCCTCTTTTTACACAATGACTGGCGGTTCCAATTGAGCCACTTTATTGATATTGCATAAATGTCACATGGTTGTGAGATTTGTGTTATATTTAGTCGTTTATAGTTTTAATATGTGAATATCTAGGCTGCCTTGTAAGGTTGTACTTAACCCTATGCTAATAAAGAGGCCTACAGTCCATCTATAAAGAGGCACGAATGCTATTAATTTAGGGATTTCAATGATTCGTTTTCACTGCTCTCTTTCTATGGTGGATTGATCATTTAACAAGTTATTAACTGTAAAGGACGGCGTAATTTATATACAGTCTAATGAATATTTTATCAGCTATGAAACGACATTTAGAGTGACGTTTGCTAACCCAACCTTCACTCTGCAGTCACTCTTGCCATTCCAGTATTCTCACCACTATTTATACCCCAATGAGCACCTGACACCAACTATAAACACTTCATATATTCACGCTAATGATTGTCTGCTGTCCTCTATTTGTTGCCATACTTTTATCTTAATCAAGAGCCTGCACTGCAGCTGTTTACACTCGCCAGTGGCAGGCGAAGGTTATTGCTGTTTGTTTCTTTTTAAGGCAAAGACGATAATCCATTACAGTAGCTCAACTACTGTCTGTCCTCGCCGTTCCATGTTATCCAACATTATGAATTACGGTCGCGTGTCGGGACAGGTGGTAGTGTGGAGCGTGTAATGTTAGAGGTCCGGTGTTTAATAACAGAGCGGAGCTGAGGTTTGTCCTGGCTGTGTTTAACTGTTTACTTTGCGTTATTCAGCCGTGCAGCAATAGAGACAGTGATGCAGTGTTCACAAAGTAGGTTCCAGCCCGTCAGCTGACTGCTTGCTACAGTGGGTCACGTTAGCCATAATCAGCTGTGGAATGTCTTCTCTCTTTCTCCATTTTCCTTTTTTACATTTTTCCACCCTCCCAATTTATCCCTTGCCCTCAAACTAGGATCAATGTCTTTCCTCTTTTCTATTTCTCTCTCTTTCTTTCTTTTTTTTTCTTTGTGCTTAGTCACAAGACTGCAGGGTGGTGTAGATGCAGCGCTGCATCACACAACTGTGTCTTGGTCTTAAAATAATGTCCATTCAGATTTTTCTGAAATGCAAGCCAGTTGTAATGGGTCTTGACCAGAGTGCCGCAAGCACCAAAAACATAAATAATAATAATAAAAAAAGAAACCTTTGGGGGGAGAATAAGATCAAATCAATTAAAACACTGATAGGGGATGAAAAACAATAAACAAAATGATCAGATGAAAGTGGAAGCAATCAAACGGGGAAAAAAATAATTAAAATCCGGTAAAAGAATGGCAGCGAAATACTGGCAGTCCTAAAAAGATTCCACACAAGTGTATATCAGCTTTTGTTTTTTATAATTGACTAATGGCCCCACCAGAGGCATGCCAATGTCTTCAAATATGATCTACTTATGTTGGTAAACTTGTACTATACATATTCCCGTTGTGTTGAACACACAGGATGGTTTTACATTCAGTTGTGTTGTGTTTAAAGGTACGGCATCCGTCCAGAGACCGTGATCATCTACGGGCAGAGCATTGGCACGGTGCCCTCGGTGGACCTCGCCTCTCGCTACGAGAGTGCCGCAGTCATCCTCCACTCCCCGCTCACCTCTGGCATGAGAGTGGCTTTCCCTGACACCAAGAAGACCTACTGTTTTGACGCCTTTCCAAAGTGAGTGCAGCCCGACGACAGATGGCATGCGTGTGTAAACAAGGCCGACTGTGGCATTTTTACCGTTGACGCATGCCATCTGTCCTTTTAACGGACAAAAATGCCTATAAAAACAATGAACTGAAATAATTTTCATCTGATTAGCTCAAGAGTGGGTAGAAAATATTGCCAACTGTGCCATCTGCTGGGTAGTTGGTGAAATGCAGTGGAAATGTATTCTTATCCCTTTTCAAATTGCAAACAGACTTTTACATTTACATAAAATCCCAATACAACTGTAGTGTTAACGTCTTCCTCTTTTTCTGTTTTAATGTGCAGCAGATGAATCAATTTTTAATCGTCATGTTCTCTAATTTTTTGACATTTGTTTCTCTTTGGGTTTTTGTCTCGCAGCATCGACAAGATTTCCAAGGTGACGTCGCCAGTACTCTTGATCCACGGTACCGAGGACGAGGTCATCGACTTCTCCCACGGCTTGGCGCTGTACGAACGCTGCCAGCACCCAGTGGAGCCCCTCTGGGTGGAGGGCGCCGGACACAATGACATAGAGCTCTACGGACAGTACCTGGAGAGGCTCAAACAGTTTGTTGCACACGAGCTGGTCAACTTATAGAGCCGTTTGAAATAAGAGAAGCAGGAAAGAAAGCTGCAGTTTTACAGACGGCCCGAGTTATCGTTTCTGAATTATTAAACAGAGAATCGGTGTCTGTCTGTCTTCAACTGACTCGGTGGCGACTCTCTTTCACTTAGTCGAGACGCTCTCCCCCCCTCACTCCCCTCATTTGGCTCTCCACAGGATTACCCTGATCTCCCCCCTCTGCCCCCCACTAGAAACCTCACCTCCACATAAATCCTTTTTTTTTTGCTTTTATATCTGCTTATGTTGGACACTGCAGTTTGCAACTGTGATATAAGGGCGAAGAAGACATGTGCAAGGACAATATTGGAGTTAATACAGTAATTACAAAGTAATTAAGTGTCATATTCTGTTCCTGCCTTATAAGAGAAGGTTTGTGGTTCTTAATGGAGACTTGCATTCCAGGAAATGGCCTTTCTACAGACTAATTAGTCTAAATCGACTGAACTCCATATTATCCTACTCACTGCGTTTGATTATTGGTTCCATCTCCTCTGAGGACTCCCGTTTGTGTTTTATTTTTTTTTCTTTTTACAGAACATGTCGGATTTGCACATATTGTCACTTAAGAGTTGAACTAGACAAACCTTAACACTTCACCCATCTGTGCCAGTTTTGCCAAATGTTTGTATATGTTTCAGAACCCTGTGTAAATAACGAAGAGTGCAACTTGCCGTCATCTCTGTGTCTCTGTAAAATGTAAATGGTACAGCTTGATTATAAATCCTTTAAGTAAAGATGGTGAGCAGCAGTGAAAGTGTTTGGTTAAATGGTTGAGAGTAGGTTCTTTCCAGCCACTTGAAAGGTTGCAACTTTTTAGTTTGATTTGAAGTATTGTTGATTTAAGACACCCATCCTCACACTACTGGACATAATAGTTTTCAGATCATGCTGGGCACATCTGTGGACAAAAATTTGACCTTTCGGTAATAATGATTCACCAGTATATATAAAAAACGATTATGAATCCCAGTTTTGTGCAATTTCTGCCTCTGGGTTTTAATGTATCGAAAACGGCAAATAATAATAATATGTCTACTTTATGTAACTGGGTTAGATTATTGTATCTTTTTCTTCCTAATACACACAGAAACGAAACTACTGTGACAGATGCTGTCAGTTCTAGTTGACCACTAATGCTGTTCAGGATGAATTATGATCACTGTCTTTGTATGTTTTTCAGTTTCAGGAAGTGGCTAAAAATATTACAATGGGTTATTTGGGGTCGAAGTATTATCTTCTTCCTCCAGTATATTTACACTGGACAATTTTTATTCCACGCATGGTTCTCGAGTCTCCACTGTACTGAGACAATGAGCTACTTCAAAGTGATTAGCTCTGCATCCAGGGACTCGGTCATGGCCAAAATGTTTGTGTCAATTTTATCTTTCTTCACCATAACGTTTTCTGAAATCATTGTTTTTCTTTTGCTCTTCTGCGAGAGCCGAAATAGAACTCCCGTCTTGCCATCAAACCCTTAAAATGAAAATGTCAAAGTGCTGCTGTGTGCCATGGACAGCGTTTACTTTGTTTTTTTGTTCTTTTTCATTTTGTCTTTTTTGGCATGCAAGCGTTCAATTGCTAAAGGATTTTTTCCCCCCTTCTGGTTATTTTAAGTCTTTGGACACTTGAATTGTTTTCTTTTGTTGCAGTTAACAATAAGCCAATCGGTGCTACTGTAAAACCTTCAGGTCTGACCGGCTGCCTGCTAAAAGAGCAGAAACAACTGGCTGTTTGTCAGATTGACCAAGATCCACGCCAGGATTGGGGACCTCCTCTTTTTACGTGCTCATGTGTTTTTTGTATTGTATTTTTATTTTGATCTATAAACAATTTTTTTTGCTTATTTTTTTCACTGTAATATGCAGTTTTTCTTTTTTTTTTCCACAAAATTGCTTGACTGGATTTTGTCTTTCTTTTAAAACCCTTGATATGCCAAGGCCGTCACTCGGGCAGCCTTTTGTACTCACCACTCTGATGGGTGTAATCTGATTTGATTTAGTTTGTATAGGATATTTCAATGCAAAGAAACTATGTATTAACATTAAAATAGTAATTCTGATAATGGATAGAGCAAATAAAATTGGATGTGGAATAATGATCTTATTTGTGACTCATTATATCAGAATCAGTTGACTGTTTTTTTTCTTCCTTAATTATAAAGGGTCACAAATCAAACGCTGTTCATTAGGTATGAAGTGAGTTTGGTTTGGACCCAATTCCTCTAGGAACTAAAATATTTCAAAATGTTGATTTGATATGTGAAAGTTTTAAAAGGTAGCCTACAGTATGACTGTTTTAGGTTGTGAAGTACCTTTTGTCCTTCCTGAGGACCAGCAGGTGGCGATGTTGCACTAATCTCACTGACTGGACACAAATTCTTTAAATAACTCCTTGGAAACCCATGTTTTCTTTGGAAGTCAAGGAAAAGGAAAATCAACATACTTGAGGTAGGAAGCAGGAAAGAAATCTCTGCACAAGATACATTATTAAAAGCTTCATTGTGTAAATTTGTTTTTTTTGATCCCTCTGGCTAAAAATAGTGTTTTTGTTGACATTGACTCAAGTGAAGAGCATTCACTGATTAGCAGATTGCTAACTTATAACTAATGCAAAACAAATACAGTGAATATGTATTTTTGTGGTGATTTTATGTATGAAATAACAGGTAGTGTTTGACTGTGAAGTAGAAGGAAAATGAAAGATTGTTTAGAAAATTCTTTCCAGATAGAAATCAGAAAAGTATGCAGTTCAAATCTGTTCAGACCCTGAGGGAATACTTTGCTGGACTTCCTTTCACTCAGATTAAGGCTGTTAGTATTTCGGAAGGTGCTTCTATGAGGTTGGCACATCTGGAACTTAAAATTGTACCTGCTTATCCTTACAAAAATACTCCAGTCAGATTGGATAGAAAGCATCTGCATGTACAGTCCCTGATTTTCTGTCCTTATCGACCCATTGACTTGCATGCAAGTATTTTTTGGGTAACAGTTTTAAACTGTAGAGGACAGGATTGTAATATAATTATATGGGAAATAATAGCTTTTGTGCAAATTTTATCCACACTGCTGCCTTCAGTCGACTGCCCACAGAAGACCAGGTCCAGGTTTGAACTTGAGCTAGGCCAGTTTGCATGTTCTCCCCAGCATGTAACTCATGAGGGGCCTTTGGTTTTTAAAACTATTGCCACTTTAGTTTTGTGAGCTAAGCAATGCATGCTTATCTGTGTGTGTCTGTGTGAGCTGGTCCTGTGATGGAATGGGAAACCATCCAAACATCCACACTGACCTCTCATCCGGTGTCAGCCAGGCCATGCTCCAGTCTACCCGTTCATTTAGAACTGTAGGGTTAAAGAAGATGGACGGAGGAAAAAGAGACGTTTGAAAATATCTGAGAGGACTAAGCATAAAATTGGCGTTTTAGTACAGCACTTAAGTCCATAAACCACGTTCTTCCTATTGTGTGTAGTTTTTTCCGACAGCCCTTAAACGCACCACAACTTCCTTTCTCTCCAAGCCGCGCCTGCTCGCTCTTGGTGGTGGTGGAGGCTGACCGACCGACGAAAGACAGCCTATCAGCAGAAGAAGAAAAAAAAAAAAAACATGTGGAAAATGCACACATATAGAGGGAAGTAAACCCAGTAAACTTCCTTGGCAGATAGGTTTTTCAGTCTTCTTATCAGGACGGGGTGTTTTGCTTCTTGTATCGGTTTGCCTCAGAGCGAATGGACAGAGCGGTGAAGGAGCAGGACAGCCTCACCACCAGCCGTAGACCTCAACCGTCCACACGGCCGTCTGTCTACATTGTGTCCGTCCGTCAACCATTGGGGGTGGAAGAGGATTCACCAGGTGAGCCTTTCAGTTCACGGTTGTTTTTGTTTATTATTTTTTTCTCAGGGGACTGAGTGGTCCTTCCTAACAGCTCTTAAACTTCACCAAGAGGTGACAACTAAACAGCGTGTTGCTACGTGTCCCACACTAGTTGCTGCTAGTAATTTTCAGCAATAAAAATCCCCTTTGCCTCATACAACGTTTTTTTTTTTTAGCATTTCCTCTTTTGTGATGCATTAGTTAGCAAAGCTCTCGCTTTTGCCCCTATATAGCCCAGCTGCCTATTTTATTGCGGGAAGTGTCACCTTAGCTAAAAACAATCATATAAGTTGTGACTCCCCATTTATAGAATCAACTAACCACATCAATCAAGCACGTCTCATGTCTCAACGTGGACCAGAGCCGCTCTGAAGATATTAAAGAGCGGTGACAGCGCAGACCCAGTTACAGTGAGGAAACACATGGTTCTAGGTATGTCACCAGCCAGAGAGAGACTTTTGCAGCTGAGGAATGCTTTTGTCCGTCCGTCTTTGACTCTCAGTGACCCCCCCACCCTCACATCTGCTTGATATTCAGTAGCTTTTAATTCAGATAAATATTATCAGTGAGCTGATTTCGCCCGGAGCTGTGCGAGCCTCTGATTCAGTCGCGGAGCTATGGGAGGGTTCTGGGGGGGCCGCTGCCCCCAGGGTCGGGCTGATGGGGGCCAGGGAGGGAGGAATGGTTTCAAGTCGCTTAAATGTCTGATTATAGACTGAGAAAGTGCACCCTTGCCTGTTGAGAAAGGTGTATTTAATGTTAAAGTTACCTTCCCCAATGGTATATATACTAGTCAGCCCCAATGGCTGTTTCACTCACGGTTTAACCGAAATGCTTCCTGGGTAAAAATCGAGACAAATGCGGCACTACCCCTTTTTCCCCTCACAACAATTTCAGTTTCCAGTAGGGCAGTCCATGCACGTAATTTGTGCATGGCCCGGTGATTCGTTAGGGGCCCGGTAATTGGCCCTGCCCCCGGCACCATGCTGCCTTGTTCCGCTAGTGCTCTGATTAGTGTGTTTATGATGAGATCACAAGAGGCAGCTGATCTGACTTCTAGGGTATTTTTATGCTGATTTTTATATTTATTCACATTATTATTATCTAATGTTGTTGCTTGTCTTCTGGTTTCAGCAAAAACGAGGTGCATGTGAAAGTTGTGCATAGATTTCAGAAATGCTTGACAATGAATGGCTGCTGTTCAGTTACATGAGTCACATAATTCAGTTTTTTTTTAATGATGCACAGTTTGAATCAAGAACACCATACCCATAAGGTGGTGGCAGCATTATGCTATGGCCATGTTTTTCAGCAACAGGGACTGGTGAGCTGGTCAGACAGGGATGTTTGTGAGCAAAACCTGTTTCCTTTAGTAAGTGCTTTGAAACTGGGAGGAAGGTTCACCTTCCAACGGGACGATTATCCAAAGCATGCTGGGTGTGTTGTTTGCATCACAAATGAAATGTTAAAAGTTGTAGGCATGTTCTGTTAATGAAATGATTCATCCCCTAAATTTAAATAATGCATCTTAATTCCATGCTGTGAGGTAGCAAAACACACAAAAAAGAGGCCAAGGGTGTGAATACTTTCACAAGGCACTGTCATGCATTGTGCCTAGTTAGGTTGTCTACACAGCTAACTAAAATGATTTGCAATAGTTAAAGTACATGGGTATTAAATGACTTGGAAGTGGGAAAAGGATTAAATAAAATCAAAATGTACGAACACCAATTACTGGTAGATTGGGAAAAATTCAAACAATAGTATTTGAAGCAATTAAAGTTCTGAAGGCAATTGTAACTCTGGAAGTTGAACTCTGGGTTAAACACAATGCTTAAAACCTCAAAATCCCAAATGTTTCACAATCTACGAAGAAATCTGCTTTACAAGATATCAAGTCACAATGCAAATGTGAGCAAATTTCACAACCGCAAATGACTGCATGGATGCAGCATCTGGTAGGATATTTTCTTTCATCTGCTACGGCCTCCTGATTTTGTGCAGCCCTAGTTTTCACCAAGGCCAGACAATCAAATTGACTTTTGTACCTCATGCGATGCCATCCTAGTACATAAAAGAAAAGTTTGTATTTTTTATTTATTAATTTGTTTTTTGGGATTTTTTTACTTTAATTTTACAAAATATTTCAGTGATTATCCATATTTCCTTACCCAGATTTGTTTTACAGTGCCGGTAAATTCGTTAGTGGGAAGAAAATACTCGTTATAATGGGATCCTCAGGCCAGAGAGAGTGTACATCCAAAACATAGGGCCATCATTGTACCTCTCCCTCTGACAGCTCCTCTGTACGCAAGATGGATGGTTCTTGATATGTACAATAAATGTTTTATACATTTTGCAAGGGGAATGTTGACGTAGATAAGCCAGAGAGGTTTGCGCCTGGTTTATTTTGTGGCTTGAATAAATCACAGGGCTATTGTCCTACTTGCCCTTTATTGTGAACTGCCTTGTTGAGGACTTGAAGAGGTTTGTTTGTTGCTCTTGAGCAAAGCGATGACTAATTTACTCATCAAGACAATGCCTTTTTTTGTTGTTTGTTTGTGTGTGCTAATGGGTCAGCGTGATGCAGCCTTTCTAGATTTCATTGACGCAGTTTTCGATTGTCAGTGGAGAGAACGTTCCTGCTCTCTTTTAGTACTCCGATATTAGAAAATCTTGGAATTCCGGCTGTGTTGATAAATATTTTGATTATGATATCAGTTCCGATAAATGCCTATTTTCTTCTTTCCTCTCACTCTCTCGTCTGTGTTTGTATTACTTTGTGATTTTTAGCATTTTGGACAAGATAATTGTTTTCTAGTGTGAGCGTCTGCGCCTGTGAATGTGTGGTAAGTCAAATCTCCCTCATATATTCACATCTACATTTATTTTTGATTGTCCTACTCAACAAGTTGTAAGATACAAACTTCTTTACAATGGATTTGTGTGTATCGACTTTGATAAAGAGATCGTCCAACAGGAAAAAACATAAATCTTTTATCTTCTTTCAAGGGTAAACTGCAACTAGTGACCAAACAAAGTTGATAACATTACTTCTGATTTTCCTTCCCGAGAAACTTTTATCTGTTGTATGCTTAACACATACCAATTAGAAGGTTCTTGATTTTTTTCACTCTGATTCTGGTTTGGAGTCTGGTTAGGTTTTTCTGACTGAAACCATACCCTTTTACTTGCAAAGCCACTCTTGTTGATTTGGTGTTGGACCTTTTAGTCACTGTGAAAGATGCATTTCACGCTTTGAATCAGAAGTCTGAAGGTTCTGTTGCAACATTGACTGGGCATGTGTCTTGACTAAGCTGATATGCTTCTTGTTTAGTTCTGCTTCTTAAACCACATATTACCTTTTGAAATGTCCCAAAGATGTTCAGTTTGGTGTTTATCATCGTAAAATGTGCATTTGGAAAACCTTTTATGAAATTTTGTAACCCTTATACATTATTCTTCATAATGGGCTTTCTTCTAGCTACCTTACCTCTAGTGGACATTCCCAGAACATGAGGTTCTTGTCACAAGACCGTTACTTCTATACGTTTCTTGCAGCTCAGTTACTATAACTTGCAGGCCTCTTACCAGTTTTTTGTCTGGACCTTTAGTTAGTCTTAGAGGGATGTCCAGTTCTTTGTAATGTCAGGATTACACGAAGTTTTCTTTATTTGATTGTAAATCTTTTTACTGTTTTCTGTCTCATGCCTTTAAAATGCATTTGCATGTTTAAATCTTTTAGAATCTCTGAGGGATCGTGATGTTTGACTAAGAAAATGTCAGGTTAAGCCCAGAAGAACAGCTAAAGTTTATTCAAGATTAATGAGACACTCTTTAAATGATGGCATATGTGTATTGATTGCTGCTTAACATGGGTTTGAATGTGATGATTATTTCTGGATACATCCACATCTCCTTGAGACACACACTTACGGGACCAGTATATTTTAGGGATTTTGCTTCTTCTTTTTCCTCTTGAAAGATCTCAGATTGTTTTTCATTTGAGGTTTACAGATGACCTTAAAGGTGGAGAAAGTTCAGCAAAATATTTATCTTTTTTTTCGAACCTCAAGATCTTGACATTTTAATTGGGGTGTGTGTACATATTTTTTATATCCAGTGTATGCTAAGTGTTTGCTTCTGCCCATTTGACCTCTTTATGTTTGCATGTCTCATAATCTGGCAAAAGTCCGTTTGCACACTAATAAGGCTGTCCCGCCTCGTCTCTGGGAACGAATGAGGGGCTCTCCCACTCTTCATAAAATATTTGTGCAAAGTTTTGGAATAGGAGTTAGACTATTTTTGAGGAATTAAATTCCTTGGGACATTATTTTAAGATGATGATGATAAAGATGTGTACCTATCCGTGGCCTCAGTTTCTTGGCGTTGCATTCTCCATTTATGCTAAACAGTCGAGCTCCAGCTGAAGCGCTCTCCCTCTTCCCCGCAGTAATTGGTGCCATCTGTTTGGCTGTGTTTTGGTGTTTGGAATACTCTGTAATGTTGTGATCCATTAATGCTGACAAGAGCAGCCAGTGTCATCCCGCTCTAGACAAATCATCCAAGAAGAAGTTTGCTGCTGATGTGACAAATTACCTTGCGTTTTAAAAATCAAGTCCAATGATATTAACCTTTAGCCCTCAAACTTAGTGGTTAGTGGGGGATTCTCTGATTTTCCTAGCCTTTAACTCATACCCCCCAGGGTCCTTTACCTCCTACTGTTTTCCTACTCACTTCAAATGTCTATTCTTCTTGTGTCTACCTCTACTTTGACCTTCTCTTTTTGAACTCTGTTTATTCCTCCATTTTATTGTCTTTTTATCTCTAACCTGTCTGAGTGTAATTGTCTATACGACTAACAGGACTTGTTTTTTCGAAAATAATTCCTTTCAAAACATCTCAGTTTACTTAATCGTTTATACTTTTTCTATCAGTTTAAAGTTGAATGTCATAAGTAGACCTGAAATCAGGAAATATATATTTCCTCACACTATTCATCTCTCATGTTCTTTTTTTGTTTCCATCCTCAGATAAGTGGACAGGAATACCATGCCGACGAGTGATTGCCCAGGCCGCATCCCCACATTTGTGGCTCCATCTCACAGCAACCATCAGAGGTGTCCAGGTTACATTCCCGGTCGGGTGGCTCCAGTCCGCTCGCCTCCACCTGCCAAAGCTCCACCACCTCCGCCATTGAAGCCACATGTCCTGCGACTGGAGCAACGAACTACGCCCAGCCTGTCGGTGGAAAGTCAGCGCAGGGGTCCTTCTCTGAACGTATGGCAAAGGAAAAACACTCTTATCTTCTGCGGACTCTCGCTGGGGGCTTTCATTTTCACTCTTATACTTGCCCTCAGTCTTGCGAGTGGAGACAAATTAGATGGTTAGTATCGCATGTTTTCTTTTTCGGGGTTTTCTTAAATTTGTCAAATTCCTACTGTTTGGGTTTCTAATGTTTGTGATCGATTGTGCTCACAGAAAACTGTCCAGACCACCACTTATCCCTGAGCAAGTGGAATCCAGGTCACCAACCAAACAAGGACATTCTTATCCGTAGGGGGGATTTGTATAGACTGGAATCTTCCGCCACCTGTCGTTCACTTACCATCCAATCAGGAGGTGAGACTGTGATGTTTGCATAATGTTTTACATTCTTCAGCAAGCAATTTTATTTATAAGACACGTTTCATTTGATTTCTCACAGGTCGTGTAGTGTTTGCTGACAATGCAGATGGAACCAGAAACATAACACTGAGAACACATTACATCCTCATAGAAGATGGCGGTGCCCTTCATATCGGTTCACCCAAATGCCGCTACCGATCCCGTGCCACAATCGCCCTCTTGGGTCGTTCGGACAACAAAGCTGTTCCCGAAGTCCCTGTCATGGGCCGCAAGTTCATCGGTGTCATGGGCGGCGGAACTCTAGAGCTGCATGGCACAGAACGTGTTTCCTGGTCTCTGCTGACCCGAAGCATCCCCACGTCCGGGCTTTCCACCGGAGGCTATGCCTTCCAGAAAAACTTCAGCCGAGGGATCAACTTCCGGGTGTTCGACCAGGACACATCTGCTTTGATCGACGACAAGCGATTTGACACCCACAACTCCCGGAACGACAGTCGGGCCCTCACTCAGCTGCTCCGCTCCCTGCCGGCAGGTCGCATAGTTGCGCTGGCTGTTGGGGACTCTGCGGTTAAGGGGTTGCTGGAAGAAACCAAGAAAGCCTTTAAAGAGGTGCTTGGCAGCCGATTTGCAGACGATCTTAAGTACAGGTAACAAGACATTACTAGCACGGTTCATATCTGGATTCCTCTTGTGGGAGCCATATTGGCTTTTAAGCTTTTTGAAATGATGTTTTGACAAGTGTCTCACCAAGACCTCTGCTTCCCCTATCAGTGTGGAGTTTAAACGTCTTTAGGAGTGTCTTGTTCTCCTGGGCCTGATAAAGAAAGCTTTTTTTTGACAGCTAAAGTAAACACTTCCACTTTTGAACCCTCTCTACGTAGAGGACCAACATTTTGTTCCACGCATATCCTCAGTGGAAAAAATTATGCCCCCTTTCATGTGTCATTGCATTTAACATGTTCACTTGAATCTTTCCCAGTTACTTGTCTTCCTGTTTCCTGTGCCTTCCCGCTGTATCGCACTGCACCAGAAAAAGGAAGTGCACACAGGATAAAGAGGGTTCAGGTCTGAGGTTAGAGCATTTGCACAAAATCTGGCAATTCAGGGGATTCTGTGTTCCATATGGTTATTATCTCAGAAGAACAGAAAGAGAAATGTGCATTGTCTGTAGTTCTGTCAGCAGGATTAGATGGGTTTTAAATTAGCTTTCAGTGGCAGATATCTTGTTACTATCACTCAGGTCCAAGTATGTACAAGGTCACTGTTTCCCATAACGGTGTGATTTGCTTTTGGATGCGCTGAAGTCCTCAGATGCCTTCAGTGTCACATTTCCCATTTGGAGGTGAGTGCCAGAGCATTGCGGTTTCTGACCATATTCCACTTAAACCCTCTCCCACTTTAGAGTAGTTTACATGAGTCACATAATTCATGTTTATTCTTAGAGGTGGTTATTTACTAGCAGTAGTTTAGTTTTTCCTTTTAGAGCTCTGACAACGTATATATATTGTGAGATCTTATAGCTTACTTCATGTTGACAGACAGGTTCTATTAAATAAATCTCTTGATTCTACAGATAAACAGGTAAACGGTACACCTGTGTTTTTTCAGGTTATTGTACGAGGTTTCTTGTTTTAATCTTAAACTGAGACGTTGTGTGTGTGTGTGTTCCTTTTTTTTCCAATTGCATATCAAAAGTTCAGTTTATGTGTTTGTTGGAAAAACTGCAGAGATTGTTGTTGGAAGAACAAATGAGGTGAAGCTTTCTGTAAACCTTTAAACTCTTTAGTGCCACAGCATTTAATAGCTTGAACACCTTATCACCTCATACATTTGTGTACACACAGAACGCATTCATTTTGAAATGGCAGGGTGTATCCAGACTCTTGACTTGGACATCATGTTCATGACGAAAGCATAACAAATAGTCGCCTTTCCCAAATCCATTAGAATTCTCCCTGGTTGTTTTAACGTGCGTCATCTGGCCTTCCTATCTCAATTGACCTCTGTCTTCAGTCTTTGTCTAGGAGTAGCACACTCACACATGGATAAAGAGGTGTTTATGTTGGTCTGTTGTGAATTCACCTCTGCCTCTGCACATTGTATAGTCCGTGCAAACATTGTAGTTGTTGACATCAAGCTGTGTTGGGAATAAGGGTGTGATGATAAAAAAAACAGAGGATCCTATTTACTGTCTGGAAGTCCTTAATTTGGTAGTGAACCTCTTAATTTTGTACAAAAATGTTGATTCATTTAAAAATATACATTTTCCCTTTTAAAGAGGCATTTTAATTTGACCTACAGTTTGTATCTGGTGAATCTGGGGTTCATCAAGTTGCTTTTGGAGAATGAAATGTTTAGCCTACCGTAAGATGTAAGAATGTCCACTGCAACCAGTCTGCTGATATCACCTGTCTTTTTATCCAAATGAATGATTAGAAAAGTTTTATGACATGGACTTAGCATGCAATGTTTACGTTGGGTTTGGTCAATGTGTGTTAATGAGAATGAAGGTCTAAAATGTTCAGAATAATGGTCTTTAATCGGCAGCTGAACTTTGATTTGGATCATATGTTTTCAGAAGTACACCCAGTACTCGTTAATATTCACAGCCTAAATCTCATCCACTTAAATGCTTTGAGTTTCATTTTCAACTTGTAAGATCCATTGTTGTGACCTAACTTGAGCAGAATCATCTAATTATCAGTGATTTATATATGCAGAGGGAAACTAATCTTTTTGAAGTATCAGGATTTTTATGTCTCAATGGAAGAGATTTACATCATTCTGTGACTCATCATCATTCAGATTTCTTTTTGCAATTGACATAGTCAGACACGTAATAATTTCTCTGAATTTGAGTCTGTCATCATTCTGGTGCTTCTTAGTGTTGCTTCAGCTGTTAATTTTTTTCATCACAATTATATACATAATTCACAAAATGTAGGGGTAGACTGTTGACTCCACAGGTCTCCAGCAGACAATCATTAACACATGATTCCCTGCTTGACAATAAGTCATGAGATCATTACTCATCCTTGCTCAAGAAGATTCATGTTTAGAGTGCTGTATCCAAACATACTAAAGAAAAACTGAGTGGAAAGAAGAATATGGTGGAACAATTCTCACAAGCAACAGAGATTGCCACAGGAAGCACACACAAAAGCATAATTTTATTTTGAAATCAATTCTGTTGGAGAAGTAAAGGGGTGTAGCATCCATGTTGCTCGAGGTTAAGTGTGAAATTTCCACAGGAGGTGATTTAGTGAGGCAGTCCGCCTGCTGGTTTTGCTCCTGTTTTATGTATTCGCTGGGTTTGCTTATGCAGTAGTTTTTCAGTTTGGGGATTTAAACAAAAGTGCCGCATCATCATTATTGTTTTTCAATTGAAATATGAAGCTCGTCATTCTCTGGTACGTCTTCTTTTTTCAGGCAGGCGTGGGCCTTGGTTTCTGTGGTCGGAGGTGGCAACGAGTCATGCTCAGAGGATGTGAAGGAACACGAAAACCTCAACACAGGTGGAAGAGCTCTTGCAACTCGCAATTTCACCACTGTGGATGGAGTGGATTTCTCTGTGTCTGCCTACAGCGAGTGGAAGAATGGTGAGAGCCGACTTTTGCCAGTGCAAAAGTCACGTAAATGTATTGGTTAAAAATATAATAATAGGCCTATTGTCAAGTGTCTCTTTCTGCAGATGTATCAGATTGTGGAAACTATTTCTATATAGATCGCTCCACAATATCTCAGTGAATGCTGAATAATTCAGATGCCAAGATTTGAGTAATGGTAATTTAACCACAGTTGTTATGAAAACTCTAGTCTCTGGAATGTGATTTTTTTCTCCCCGTGAGCTTATTTTCGCTTCCTTTTACTGTATCATATGTCAGAGAAAAATTCCTAATACAGATGAGGATATTTAGATTGTCCAGATCCTCTCAGCTTTGATTTTTAAACATTTTTTACTATATGTTCTGAAGTTTTGTTGAGCTAGGAAGGTAAAAAACTTAAAAAGTAGTGAAAAGGATTTGATGAGAACCTTGATTAATGTATTTTCCAGCAACCTCCCAGTGTTTCTGTCTGAGAAAACTGTTATGTGAACTAATACTCTTTGAACCAAAGATCCTTTGGGCTCAGCTGAAAAATACCTTTTGCAACATTAAAACTATCTCAGTTGTCTGTGTTAGATTTTGGATTATGTTTCCAAATATATTCCAAATATATTTGGAATATGTCACGAGCTAGAGTTTGTGTGCCACATATTGAAAAGTCAAGACAATAATCATTTTTCAGGAGAATTAAACTGTGAATGTGTAACATTAACAAGTGTTTCACTAGCACAACTTTCAAGAGACTAAAGCATCTTAAAACTGTGGTTTGGTTTCTTTTTAATGCTTTACTAACTGAACACAGAACAACTCTGCTCAGCATCAAAGAACAAGTCTGCTTGGTTCCAATTTTACAAATCGAGTAACCAAATCAGTTCATTTCCTGTTTTCTGTTTTCTTTTTGACTTTCCATTATTGTGCTGTTCTGTCTCCTGAATACATCTGCCATTTTGTTTTATAGTGGACATTTTTAAATTGATAGTATACTATTATAATCTTAATCACAGTTAAAACACATTGAATGTATCCTTTTTTTCAAGCTGTTAATCTTTTCTTTTCAGCCAAAATATCTTAAACTCAGTGAGATTGGATGGAAAGCTCTTATCTGGTCTCAAGTCTAAATTGACTTTTCCATTTAAATTGTTTAAATAGTTAGTGTTTTCTCATGTGAAATGTCTCCTATAGGCCACACAGTGATTGTGTTTTTTTTTTTTTGAAAAATTTTTAATCGCAGTGATATTTTTAAAACTTGATAACTTCCCGTCTGCCTCTTATTATGTGAGTTTTACCATCTAAAATCTACATCAGAAAATTTGTTTTTACAGAGCAATGCAAGTCTATCAACCAAACTAAATGCATTGATGGCATCCAAAGTGTGAATACTTAGCCACTGAACTAAAATAGTCTCCAAAGTATAGCATTCAATTGACATGTTTTCCCTTTCAATTGAGATTTTTTACACATTGATACGACTATTACAATTTAGCATATTTTTGCAGCCCGTGCTTTCTGTCTCGTACCCAACAGGCTACCCTATTATGGGGTTCCTGGTTGACTCTGCAGACCAGGTGGTCTTAAACCTCCAAGATGAAGTCCAGCCAACCTGGAAGCCAGGCGACAACATAGTGGTTGCCAGTACAGACTACTCCATGCACCAGGCTGAAGAGTTCACCCTGTTACCCTGCCCTCATTGTACCAGTAGGCAGGTCAGGATACAAGGTGAGATGACAGCCAGCACTATTTTCTGCAAACATAAGTGAAACTTCACTTACAGTTCAGGATTTTTTGTGCTAAACATGTATATTTTATGATTAAATGGTAGAAGAAAAACTCAGGTATAGCTTCTAAATACTAAAGATGCAATGAATGGTTTAGAATCAAAATAGGTGCCACTTAGAAGCTCGTGCTCTTCAGTAAATTCCTTTAAATGAGATTATTACATGTCACTCTGGTAATCACCAGGTACAATAAAATCTAATTTCTTATCCAACCGTTGTGTTGATGTAAGATTTTTAGAAGTTGAAAAGAGATTATCAGCTTAGTTCTACTGGAAACTTTTATCTCATGATGACTGCAGGGATTTTGGAAATCTGGACACATTTCCTTTCAGTTCATGCATTCCTACATTCTCTGCTGTTAATCACAGCTAAGCCCTCTATCAGCCATGCCTCCTTATGTCATTCCTCTCTGGTCAATAAACATCCATGCCATTTCTGGAGAGGAAGGGTGTATATTATATGCCTAGTGTTATATGGTTCCTTGGAGGACAGGCTGAGCAAGTGTTACACCTGCTAAGCATGATGATCTACAGCTGTTTTTTAAAGTTAAATACATGTTCTGCTTTTTAAAAAGCTGGATATTTGTTGTTTCATGTTTATTTTATTACTTAGGGATTTTGGTGTGAGGGCGGGTAGTAAGATTAGCAAATCAAACTTCCTGTCACTGACAGAATGAGGTGCAGAAGTTGTTGCCTTTTTATTACCCTGTCATTTTTGGGGATTTTGACAAGCTATAGGTGCCAAATTGTGATTTGCGAACACAATTGTGACTCTTTTTTATGGTGTTTAGGGAAGCCTCGGTACAACCATGTGGGTGAGATCATCGATGGAGTCGACATGCGGGCCGAAGTGGCTCTGCTCTCTAGAAACATTCTCATCTATGGAGAAATGGAAAACTCTTGCTATGGGGACAACCTGTGCGAGTTCTTTAACCGTGACACCTTTGGTGGCCACATCAAGGTCTGTGTTTGTAATTTCATAGCAGAATCCTGTGTTTGTATTGTAAAACATTTATTGTTGTGACAGAACTTTGCCTCCTTTGAGAGAGTCTGTGTTTATGCAGAGACATTAAATGGTGTTTAGAGTTTGTCTCTGTAAATCTTCAAAATGAATAGAGATATATCTTCGGTTTAGCTGGTACATATCGGATTCTTTGTGCAAGTTTTCATCTTATTCTACATTTATAATATATATGATCTGCCATATGTCACCTTCTGAAAATGGAGTATTTAAAATCTAAACTCTGCAGACAGTCTGGTAGTAACTTGCATATGACGTCAGTGTAATTTAGGTTAAGAAACCTTTCATGAATACATTATGGCATTTCTCAGACTTTGTATTGAGCTTTTTTTTTTACTTGAAAATGCCTCTCAACAATGAATAAATTGTTCCCACATAACTAGGCCAAAATCGGTATGCAGTTAGTCCAAAAGTAAAAGTTCAGCAGACTTGTAAATGGAACATTATGTTTAGTAGACATCTAAATATAGATGTATTTTAGCCAAAATTGCTAAGTACAACAAAGCCAGTGGGCTGGGATTGATTATAAGACCTCTCCATTACAACCATAGAATCACAATAAAATTAGCCAGTCAGCTTTAAAGGAACCAGGTTAAAAATGATGTACAAACCTCTGTTCCTCATTTGCTTTAAAGACATCCTGTTAGTGCTGCAGTTTTGAGTTAACTTCAAAGTCAGAGAGGTGGTGCTTCTGAATGGGAGGAGAACCGGTCTAGAAAATTCTATCTGATGCTAAACCTTGTTTCTTTTGTGAAAATGAACCCAGAATTGTTATGATAACCAGAAGGCATCTCCAAGCCTTCACAGTTTGAATGGTCAATTGTACTGTACAATAAAATACAGCGTTTACAACAACAAAACAGCAGTTCCCACACAATCATTAGCACAAAAATCCCAGGTGAAAACAAGAGTAAAATGGGTAAATCAAATTAAGCAAACAACAAAACTTGATAAGCTCTCAGGAAACTTGGTTATGTAAACTGATGTGGCTCAATATGGCCAGGTGTTGCAAGAGATTTTATCAGTCCTGCTGCACACATTATTATATTTAAGAAAATCCAAACAAATGTAATGCCAAATTTGTATTTAATTTCTTGAATTACAAAATGTATCTCTGCATTCCTAATAGATTCTTAAGAGATTTACATTCCCCATTGTTGCAACACCCAGATGCAAAGCTAATCTCTGCGGTATTCTTTATGGTCTGGTATGCTTGCCATGTCTGTGTATGCTGTATGTATTGGTCTTGCCCTGGCTTGAAGCTACATTTTATGGTTTTGTGTTTATGTAAGTCTAATAGAGCAGGCAATGCAGCTGGTCAATAAGGGATGTGTGTATTGGGGCCAGTCCTTCAACAGTCCAGTCCTTCCTTTAACTAAGGAAGGACTGGCCAATACTTCCTTAACAAGAACCAGACTCTTTCTGTACCCACGAAAGATTTCCCTGTGAGCCTAATAGAAATATCTGCTGAGGATGACTAAATAATCAATGCAATATTTCAAAATTGTGTCTGTTGCTTGACCTTCTCTTCAGCCTGTCTTGTGCTTTCTTTTTCCAACAACCCAGATCCTCCGTAACTTTTCATCAGTGCATCTGTCCCACGTAGAGTTAAAGAACATGGGCCAGCAAGCAGTAAGGGGAAGCTACCCGCTTCACTTTCACATGTGTGGGGACGTGGACCAAAGGGGGGGCTACAAGGAGCCAACATATGTGGATGGACTTTCCATCCACCACTCCTTCTCCCGCTGCCTCACCATCCATAGTACCAATGGGCTGCTGGTTAGTAAAATTGTTTAACGCAATACGTTTGTGATTGTATGAATACATCAAAATGAGATGCAGAAATATAAGTAATTGGTTAATAAGTAAGTATACTCAACAAATGCCATATTAATTTAAAGGCTTGTTGGTAATCGAAGAGATACCTGTTGAAATCTTCTACATTACCCCCTTACAGCCATAAGCTCAGTGCATTTTTGGGGGTGGGGGTTTATGTGATGGACCAAAACAAAGTAGCCCATAATTGTGAAGCAGAAGGAAAATGCTAAACAATTTTAATTAATTTGTACTCATTTTACTCTGGTATTACCACATAGAATTCAGTGCAACCACCCAATAAGTCACTTCACAAGTAAATAGGGTTTGCCGCCGCCGGTGTGTAATTTAGTCTTGAGCATCCTGACTATGAAGCATGTTGATGGCAATATTATGCTGTGGTGTTGCTTTTCTTCATGGGTGACAGGGAAGCTGGTCAAAGTTCATGGAAAAACGGTAAGATCTAAATTCAGGTCAATCCTGGATGAAAATCTTTTTAAGGTGTTGCAGACTGGAACTCATGATCTAGCAGAACACCAGTCCTTAGCATATGAGCAGAACTATAAGGTAATAGTTTGTGTCAAAGCTTATTCACATGTTTGAAGGGCTCAAAGTCCAAACCTGAATGAGAATCTTTGGTAAGACTGAGCCTGAGCCATTTTTCACTGAAGAAAGAGCAAAAATATTGGTTTCTAGATGTGAAAAGCTGGTAGTAACACACCCAGACGACTTGAATAGAGTAAACAGTGGCTCCAAAAGTGTCTGCATCAATGGGTAAATTAAAACGTAGGCCATGTATTTCTGCCTTTACTTGTATATTATTCTGAGAAAAACATGTAACATATAATCCCAGTTAAATACAGTGATGTTTGTGGTTGTAATAAAATGTAAAAACAGGGTGTAAGGGGTGTAAATACTTTGCAAAGCTCTGCAATTTAATACAAGACAGAATGTTGCTCCAAAGGCCAAATTATGTTCAACCAGCACATTTGTGCATTTTAAAATTGTTATTGTCTGCTGGCTTGTATTGTTTTCTGTATTTTGCTCCCCGATTAGTTTTCTTGAGGAAGCACAATTGAAGCATTTTGACTTAATACAAGAAATTAGTTTTGAATTTTGGATCGAATTTCGTGGAAATTTTTTTCCCCCTGTTTCCCTTCCATGGAAATCTTTAAGTAGCTTTCTGGGTAGCAATTTTCTTTCCAATTTGCTTCAACTACAGTAACGGTTTGTTCAGAAATTTGGGGAATTTATGGCCACAGGCACAGCTTAGCACTTGTCCACCTCGCTGTACTTTCTTATGGGGGTGTTAACAGCAGACAAACAGATGTTGTCCTTGCCTTTATGTTTATCAAGCGTGATTCCATGTTTTAGTGAAAAACAGCTTTGTAATTGAGTCCTTGACCTTTATTTACGTCCTTCCTCTGATGAGCACTCTGCTGCAGTTTTGTGATCTTTGGGCCACTAATTAATTTTGTTCTTGTCGTCTGGCTTAGGTGAAGGACACCGTAGGGTATGACACATTGGGCCACTGTTTTTTCCTGGAGGACGGGATTGAAGAGCGAAACACTTTATACCACAACCTTGGCCTCTTGACTCAGCCTGGGACTCTGCTGCCAACAGACCGCAACGACACTCTGTGCACCAGCATCAGGGACAAAGTTTACAAGGGCTACACTCCCTCACCAAGTACAGAGTGCAAGTAAGAGATTGTAATTTTGTGTGCTACTTTTTAAAGATGTAGACTGAAACATTGAGGTTCTGAACAAAGATTACTTTGTTGTTTCGTTGCATTTCATACCTTCCCTGATCTGTCAACGTATTTGACTAAAGTCTGGACATTTAATCAACTTTATTGCTATGTAAATGTTAAAGATGATTTATAGAAGGGTAAGGGCTGTCATTTAGTGCAATAATGAGAATGAGTCTATTACTGCTGTACCTTGCAACACATCCATACGTTTTGAACTTTGCCATATTTTGTGGCATTATAACCAGGAACTTGAATGTATACATTTTATGTGACAGATCAACACAAAGCTAAAGCCTAAGAAGTTTATGTTAAAAAGAACAGAGTGTGAAACATCTTAGTCCAGTAGTTCCCAAAGTGTGGGACCCCATTGCAGGGGGACCAGAAGCAAATCTTTGGGAACCACTGTCTTAGTCGGTGCATTTGAGGCCAAGTTTTCAGTGGACCTACAGCTGCACATCTTTTGGGTTTCTTCCCTGGATGCCTTTTCCTGTTCTTTTGGTTGGATGGTTGGCTGTATGTTTAGGGTTTTAAGGCTCTGTCTCATAATGGGAGTTAAATGTCTGCCACAGTCTCAAGGTGTTACTATCCCAGTTTGGTTTCTTCTGACCAATGCCTCGTTGTTGTCTCCCCTAATTGGCCAAGTTACAACTTTAGTAATGTGTATGTTTTACTGCTTTTCCTTTTGCCAATTTCTTTCCTCCTGCTACTCTTCAGCCACAACAAATAGTTTTTCTGTCAAAAGATTTTCCCAAATGTACTGTGGATATCTGCAGATCCTTTCAAAGTTACAAAGGGCCTTTTGACTGCCGCACATTGACTATATTCACAAATTGGGTACATTCTTAACACAAATAGTCTGACTCTTATTGGAGTTAAAAACAAATTTATACTAGCATTGAGATTTTTTTTCTTCTCCACTTCACAACAATCGACTATTTTTTGTTGACTTACATAAGCTCCCTATAAAACATAGCAAAGTTTGAGGCAGCATAGTGAGACATGAATACTCTTACGCAGCATTTTTATTATAAGTATTTGTTTTAGTCACGTCATGCTTGTTATTAAAACCAGAAAGTATCATTTTAGGGAGGTGTAGTCCTTTTAGAGAGAAAGTAGAAAGGGCTATATTTAGTGCTATCTGGGAGAGACGGATACTAGTAGGGTGGTATTATGAAAGCAACAATAACCTCCTGTCTTTGTGGGGAGTTTTATATCGTGACGGGAACCTGAAAAGTCCTCCTGTGCGGAAATAGAAAGGCCTGCCTCCAAGAATCTGTGCCTGGGTGTTGTGAGTCTTGGCAGAGTCGGTCTATTCATGATTGATATTGGATTATTGAGCGAATTAGAGAAGACTGCAGGATTCTTTGTAACTCCTAAGCTTACCTATAGAGATTAGAGTCTGTGCTGTCTTTTTAATATTGCCATGTGTGTATAACTGTGCTGCTGTGTGTGTGTGTGTGTGTGTGCGCGTGTGTATGCATTGTTTGCTTTTCAGGGCAGTCTCAACATTCTGGATCGCCAACCCCAACAACAACCTCATCAGCAATGCAGCTGCTGGCTCTCAGGTAGCAACAAGAGATTTAACTTGAGAAGGAAGCTTTAAACGAATCACTCAGAAATAATTAAAAAGCTCCAGGAAAAGAAGAACACGAGACGCCAAAATGTGAACCCCTTTAAAGATCTATTAAATTATGTTCATTACAAGCCAGTCCATTGGCTTTGTTGTTCCTGAATTTAATACGACGTAAAATGAAAGATTTTGTTGCTCATAACTGGATGATCCATCAATAAAACAGGACTTAAGCACTTATAGAGGAAAGGCATAACTTTGTAAGACATCTCGTATGTGAAAGTATAAAAAGGATCATAAATTTTATTTCAGCATTTGGTTGACAGTTTATTTGAAGTGCAAACTTTAACCCTTTAATCACGGATACAAGCGGCCGAAATTGGTTTTCTCCGCAGGGTGTCTGTCTCTCCCTTAGAGATAGGGTGAGAAGTTCAGTCATCTGGGAGGGACTCATAGTAGAGCCGCTGCTCCTCCACGTCAAGAGGAGCCAGTTGAGGCTCGGGCATCTGGTCTGGACGCCTCCCTGGTGAGGTGTTCCTTGCACGTCCCACCAGGAAGAGGCCTCAGGGAAGACCCAGGACACGCTGGAGGGACTAGGTCTCTCAGCTGGCCTGGGAACACCTTGGGGTTCCCCCGGAGGAGCTGGAAGAAGTGGCTGAGGAGAGGGAAGTCTGGGCCTCCCTTCTGAAGCTGCTGCCTCCGCGACCCGACCCCGGATAAGCGGAAGAAAATGGATGGACTTTAACCCTCAAATGTAGCTTTCCTTGCTAGGGCTAACAAGAAACTAGGGTATCATGTCCTGTGCTGCTCCAAGTATCTCATAGCTTGTATCTTTTCCTATAGAACAATTCCTCTGTTGCAGTGTAAACTATTGTCACCTATTTCTCTGTTCTTCCTTTCTGTCCCAGGATGCTGGAATATGGTTTGTGTTCCACAGCTCTTCCACTGGAGACTCTCATGGGCTGAAACCAGAGACTAAGGCAGAGCTTACTCCTCTTGGAATCTTTTACAACAACCGTGTGCACTCCAACTTTAAGGTATCCTTGCTGTTCCTTATTCTGCTAACTCTTAAGTCTCCAGATCCTGTCATTTCTGCTTCTGTGTTTCATAGAGAAAAGAAAAAGGAAATCCATCTTCATATTGAACAAACACAATTCCTTGCATGACTACTTGATTCTTGGCAAAATGTATGCATGGAAACACACATGGACACAGACAGGCATGTGAGGGGTGCTACAATGCAGCTCTGTTGTGTGATGACAGAAGTCGGGCAGGTGAACTGTGAGCTCTTTATCCAGTCTGACCGCAGCAGCCTCCAACAGAGGAAGGAGCCCTGCGGTTAAAGACCAAACCTCACTTATTTCAGCCCACAGCAAAAGTTTCCATATGCACAAGACACCCAGTGATATATTATATTTGCCATACATTACATATTTACCTTTTAAATCACATTTTAAACATGTAAAACTTTCTAAATGCTTTTCATGGAGATAATGAATTATTTTAATTTGAAAATGTTCCTTTATTTTTATTTTCTGTCAGATTCTGTTTGCCTAGTTCTCCCCCCCCCCATTTTTCACCTCTTTTACTATTGCACTTATATTCAGACTGTTCAAGGTAATTCTTCATATATAACCTTAGTTTTGGGGGGGAAAAAAATCATACTATGATCTTCTTAGGCAGGATTGTTCATTGATAAAGGAGTGAAGACTACCAACGCCAGCGCTGCTGATCCCCGGGAATACCTCTGTTTAGACAACAACGCAAGGTGCGTATGCGTTGGCGAGTTCATTTTTGATGGCAAGCTGTGTAGTCTTTGCGTTTGTCATCTAGAATTCATTCATTACGATGTTTTTCTTAAATGTGCACAGATTAAGAATTATGTGTGAGATTTTAGATCTCTGGTTTTGGTGAAGCTTTGACCTGCCAATACCAGTTGTATGCAATTCCAATAAAAGAATAAATAAATTATCAGCAATAGATTTTGCTTAAATCAAGAGCATAGATGATGTTGCGCTCTTTGTGTAATGAGATGTTTATGTTAAACAGAAAACATATATTGCAGTCTTATATTAATGCTTAGCCCTGTTACTGTGGCCAGCATTACAAAGATATAATGGTCTCTTTGTTTATATCTCATGTGGAAAAGGTAGATCCATCCCTTAACCTTGAGATTTCTGAAAGGCTAACATCTCCACATTCAGCATGACCCATGGGGAGTTCAGTGTTCTACCCTTTTCAGCCTTCCTGTTACTTGCCCTGAATAAATCTCAAATGTGTTGCAACGTGTCAAAAATGCATTGCCCCCCCCCTTTTTTTTTTTTAAAGACTTTGCATGCCTGTTTTCTATGACCTCATTTTTAAACACTCATGCTAAAATGGCATGAGTAACAACCACAGAAAATGAAGACGATTGTTGGTGGTGCGGTTTGGTGTTGCGTTCACTGATGAGAAAATTGCGGTAATTTTACGTTTCTGACTGGCCTCTCACCAGTTGAGGCCGGAGTAACTATTTCAGATTCTGATCACCGAGACAGTTTTCATGACATCTCTACTTTTCTTTTATTTATATATATATATATATATA
>CAEGAF010052118.1:0-10387 GCA_903067075.1 Micropoecilia bifurca
TACAGGTGGAAAGAGAGAAGCTACTTCAATCCCAGGAAGTTCTACAGGAGGGCCTGAGAGAACTTAATGAAGCAAGGAGTGATATCAAAGCACTGATTGAAGCTGCTCACTCACTGAAGGAGGACATGGCTCAGCTGGCTGCCTCAAAATATATCATTCATCAGCCCCCTATGAGCAGCTCAGAAAGGGTGCGCAACACCACCACTAACACAAGGCCGATTATAGATGAAGATGAGGAGGAGGTGGCCTGATCCACCTCCATGGCCTGAACCTGGAGAGGATCTACACACAGGACTCTACAAACTAAAGGTTGAAGAACAGCATTCAGATTATGGCTTACTGTACTACCCTACGCCTAATACAGCATCTTTGCCCCGTAAATCCTTTCTGCCGATATGCATCCCTCAGGCTCAGGATCATAGAAGAAACGTCATCCATGCTCCGTCGCAACATTTTGAGCCATCTTCACGCTGGACACCAAGTAACGCAGGTCTGCTGCAACCAAAGCCTGTTCCAGTTAACCCTCCTGCTCCAGTCACAGGGACAGCATGTGAGATGTCAAACTGGCACAATTCAGCTCCACCTCCTTCAGCTGAGTTAGTGTATAGGGGGCCCAAACCAACGGTTCCAAAGTTCATTCACTCCCATCCTTCTGAGTTTGCCAGGCTCCGAATGGCCCTGGAGAACCTACTCCCGCCTAATGCAACTGAGCTCTTTAAGTATCAAATATTTGTGGACCATCTTAAGTTTGATGAAGCTCGGCTTACCTGAACTCACCAAAGCCTTATACTGATACTATGGCTGCCCTCCATGATAAATTTGGTCAACCACATCAGCTTGCCTTAAGGAAAATAGCTAGTGTCCTATATGGCCCAGAGATCAGACGAGGCGATATAACAGCCTTCCAAAGGTTTTCTCTAGGTGCAATCACTAGTTGGTCTATTGCAAACATTGGGACTTGAGGGAGAAGTGGAACTGAATTGCGGCTCACACGTTGCCCGTCTGATAAGAAAGCTCCCTCCAGAACAAAGAGCTGACTTTCGTCGACATCAGTTCAAACAACCTGGCACAACCTACACCCTGTATGACTTATCTGAATGGCTTCGTCATGAGTCATGGTGCCAAGGGTTTGATAGCCAAGATGGTGGGAAGGGTAGTAGAGAACGGACCTTCAGAAAGGCAGATGCCCATCCCTTCAAACAGACTGTAACAGTCCTACATAATGTGAAAGGACCCTCAGAACACGCTTCCCCGTCACCAAAGGAGAGTAGAGCCAGAGGGAAGATTAAGAGCAAAGCCTATTGTGCCTACTGTGAGAGCACAGAACATTATTTCAGTCAATGTGATGGTGTATCTAAGCTCTCCAAAGAAGAAATAAAGAACTGGATTCAAGTCAACAAACGATGCTGGCGTTGTGCTCGAAACCACCTAGCTGCTCAGTGCACACTGAAGAAACCCTGCAGCCTTTGCCAAGGAAAACACCTGCTGGCTCTGCATGAGGTAAATACCAGAACTGAAAGAAATGACATGAGTGTTGCTGCAAAGGAAGAAAGTTGCCTTACCAATTCAGCGTCGAGTTTGCTCTACTTAGATCAACATGGGGTCGGCCATCGCGTTCTGCTCAAGATTGTACCTGTGGTTCTAAGTTATGGGCAACGCCCTTTAGATACCTTTGCTATCCTGGATGACGGTTCCGAGAGGACCATGCTGCTCCCAGCTGCTGCAAAATTCCTCTGTCTGGCGGGCATCCCTGAGGACCTTCCATTACGCACCGTACGCTATGATATTCAGATGCTGCATGGACGTTGTGACGGGCTCCTGTCACTTTGAATGAATCCTTGCTTAATTCCTGTTTTCTTCTTACAGTTGATTGGCTGGGGAGAGTTTAAAGGGATCAAGCTCCACCCACCAGGGGAGAGAAGAAGTTTGGAGCAGCTCCTGTGTGGTGGCGCGTCTCCGAGCCTTGCTCCCGCTCCAATGATGCGACTTTTTGTTTGACCTTCCTTTTGTTATCAGGTCTGGGGATCGCCGGCCAAGCCGAGGTTTTACCAGTTTTTGGTTGTAGGGGGAGTGTTCCGACAAGGCAGGGTGAGGGGAGCGGCCCGAATCCGACGGCCAACTGCTGGCTGGTTTGTGAATGCTCCCACTCTTTTGTTTATTTTGCCGCGATTCCCCGGTACCTTTACATCCGCCCACGGAGTGAATAAAACCTTTGTTTTATATAACTTGGTTTGGACTCCTTATGTTTGTGTGCCCTGTGCGGGCCGTAACAGACGTAATGTATCTTTCAGTGTCTCTGCAGCTACCAATCCTGGGTTACAACACACGATTGAGGGAGCATTCACAGCTGACTACCTCAACTTAGCTCATCATACATATCCTATTGATCAGCTACAGAGGAAGTATAAACATCTGCAGGGGATCCCAGTGCCGGCGTTGAAGCGAGCTGAGCCGCTACTCCTTATTGGTTCAGACCAGCCGCGTCTGATAATCCCCAACCAGTTCGGCTTGGCCCACCTGGCAGTCCAGCAGCTGTCCATACTCGACTGGAGTGGACCCTTCAGGGGCCAACCTACAGCAAGTTTTGGTCTCATGTCCTCCTTCCTGTATCCTGACCGATACACCATCTTGTTTGCTGCAAACACCTAAGAACCTAACCCAAATTGACAAAAGTGAAAATCTAGGTCTAAACAGAAGTAGGACAAAAATGGTTAAACTGCTGATTTTTCAGATGGGATTTAAAGAGGCACCATGCCAGACAGTCCTTTGGAGACAGTAAGGAAATCAACTTGCTGTTGAAGCCTGTTCCACAGTATGAAGGAATCGTGTGTTGAACCAAGCCAATATGCAACTGTTTGTTAGGCACATTTGTGCATAACATAAAACATAAAAGTCGCACGCTTACAGAATGGAATGCATTTTATTTAGAAAGGTGCCTTCATTTACAGCAATATAGCAATATTAGTGCAGCCAACAGCTCCAATCCACTCATCACTGCAAATTGAAGTTTCATTGCTGCCTGTTCAGCTGCAGTGTAGGGGAACTACATGTATGGGTAACATACAGATGGGACTGTCTCACACTGCTAGTATGATTCGACTGAGGGATGACTGGGACATCCCCGACATCAGCCAATTCCCACTGAAATTCTCCGATTGCAAAGAATTCCATCACAGTGAGAACTTGAACTGCTCCTACTAGTTTCCCTCTGTTCAGTGAATTATGAGCAAAGCTCCAGGTTGATCGGTCTGAGCAATCTGAAGAATCTACTAAGTCAGAAATCATACAGAAATCATCTGTATGATTTCTGAACACACACTCCCTCCTCATCCTTCCTTTGGTGATGTCCTTCAGCAGAGCAAAGCTGAAGGACATCATTACCATCATTTCACATCGTTTTTACCCACACCTTGGTGCTGTCTACACCTTGTCCACCTCAAGAGTCACCATACCTGACCTGTTTGGAGTTAATCTGCTAAATTCAGACCATATTCTTTATTAGTGAGAATGACAGTACTCCACAGGTAATTTACATGCACTTCGTGTGCATAGGTCACAGATCAATGTACATTTACATGCGACAAAAACTGAAGAAATTTACTATTTACAATATTGTAACATTCTCATTGATGTTACAATATGAGGCGAAATGCTATTCTGATCCATCACATGTAATGTTTAGGTTTAAACATTAAATGACTAAAATCATGAAAGAACATTGTATTTTATGCTCCTTGAGTATTGCATGCAATACCCATTACAATGCAAAAGCCTAATCTTCAATATGTTAAGTTTAACTTACATTTTGAAAATCCTCTTTCATTTGTAACATTTCCTGTTTTACTTTCCTCACACTGTTAGTTTGTGTGACAATTCTTTTTTATTTATTCTTTTTTTCTGCTCAGTTTATCATGTTTATCTGTTCTGTTACTAATGTGTGCCTTGTCATGCTGTTTTCTTTGAATTAAAAAAAAAGACAAATTCTGCCTTTTAATTCAAAATGTCATATGCAGCAATGAATTGTGGACAACATACTGAGCCAAAGTGTGTTATGTTGTTATGCCTTCATGCAAAACACATGAATCTAACCTGAGAGAGGAAGAGCAGCAACTTCTACACTAATCTAGAGGCTCCTCTTCATAGAGGTTTCCTACAGGTGTGATAAGCCATTGATGTTATCTCTTCAGCTTATTTGAAACTAGACATGATACACAAAAGCAGATGTGGGTGTTTTGGCTGACAGACCGAGCTGACTGAGTTAATAAAAATCCTGTTTTATTTTTTTCCTTCTGAGTTCTCTCTCTCTCTCGTTTCTTCACAGCAAATCCAGCAGGCCCAGATTAACACTGTCAGATTTGATTTCAACACTTTTAAAGTGTCTATACGTGTCCACACCAGAAAGTGTTAAACTAACTATTTTTGGAGAGTTGGTACCTTAACTCTTATAAAGTGTCAAATATCAAATCTGCTGGAGTTAATCATTTAACACTTGCTAACACTAATTCAGTGTTAGATATAAATATTAACTCTCACAGAGTATTTTTTTAACTTCATAAGTTATTTGTAATTAATATTAAATAGGTATTTTATTATTTGATCTTTTAAAAATTCTTTGGAAAATAAACATTTAATAAAGAGGCAATGATTTTCTCAAATGCATTTATTTCAAAATATGCACCATAAATACAAAACATATTACAATGTGGAATAATGTGCATGTTTCACATGTCACTTTCATTCACATATTGTTATCAAAAGGTCTGACATATCAGCTGTGCAAGACAAAATGCAGTATGTTTAATACATTTTTCTTCAATACCATATGCATGAAATTGTTCACAGTACAAGGTGGAGAAAGTAAAGCTGGCAGTTCATGTAATATGATAGAGTACATTCTCTTTTAACAGGTAGATTACTGGATATTACAGTACATAACAGACCAACCTGATATTCAGATCCATTATTTCTTATCCAGTCTCTGTTGATAAGAGTCAGTTCCTCTCTGCTCTCCACCAGAGAGACTTCAGTCTTCAGGTTGTTGGTCTGTTCGTGAAGTTTGGCCAGAGACACCAACCTGCTCCTCTACTTTATCAGACAGTCTCTGAGTAGGACAGTTAGTGTTGGTCTCTGGATCATAACGAACAAAAAACATAACAATGAGGAATGGAGCGAAGGAATATATTTTACTACAACTCTAACAACAAGCCTCCATTACAGAAATGTGGAGTTTCAGAGACATTAACACTTACATAATCATTTATGTAAGTGATTATTTTATAGCAAATTTATTTTGCTATAAAATAAATTATAGCAAAATCTAGACTTATTTCATGTGACTGAGGTCAAACTGTTGTGTTCACAGCCACAAGAATCTATGGAGGATCAGGAGGGAGAGGTTAGGCTGACGACTGGCAAACTCAACCAAACTGGTTCTAATATACACAAAAAGCAATAAAAGGATTAAAACATGCAGCAAAACGTATATAAAAAGACACAACAGCGGTAATAATGCTTGAACGTGAAAAAGGCGTTTACATTTTTTCAAAGGAAAAAAAATCAATCAGAAAGGTTAATAAATCTGACCAATATGCATGTAAACGTTCAACATAATAAAAAAACATACTCCAGATTATTACAGATCTGTTCAAGTTAGCCAATAATTTGATTAAATGTTCACCGGCTCGATATTTTCCAACACTTATCCTCCGCTAACATTCGGCATGCTAAGCTAAACATGCTAACATCGAGCCATGTGGCGAACGTGACGTCTATCATACAGCTTGAGCTCAACTCAAAATAATAGTTATAAACCATTTCAGAAAAGAATGACTTACCAAGAGCAGTAAATAACTCAGACATGTATAAAGTAAATAGTACTAAAATGTCTCGGCATCTGTCGCTTCGCTTCGGTGGGAATCTGTGATTCTGGGTGGAGTCAGTGAATTAACTTCTTCAGTGTTAGAGCCGCTGGTGGAGTTCAAGAGTTGAGAAGTAAAAGAGTTATTAATTATATTTTAACACCTCTAGATTTGATACGGAAACACTTTGTTTTAACACTGGATTTTAACTACTAATAATTTACACCTCAGACTTACATAAACAGAATGTGACTCTGTTAGAGTAAAATTAACTCTGCTTTTGGATGAAGTCTGCTAACACCAAAACATTTAACACTTTTGAATTTGCTGTGTATTTTGAATATTATGAGATTTTAATGTTAAAACAACAGTTGTGTCTTTAAAATTCAAAGTAGTGATTAAAATCTATTAAACTCAAAATACTTTTAATTACATGCAGTAAATATAAATTGCAGGCCTGTCTACACCCATCCATAACTCTATGCTGTGGAATTTTCTCTTTTTAAACAAGGTTCGTCTTCATGGTGTTTACTTGCATTTTGAGTGGCTGCAGACACATTTCAGAATATAAGGGAGAAGTAGAGATATCTACCTCTAACCCCCACCATCATTACCACCGTCATTAGAACAACATTATTAAATATTATCCTTGTTACGTTAATCGAGTATTAGAATAATTATAACCTATTTCTCTCTTTTGTGTCGTTGTCATAATTCCAAACTGTGATCAAAGCATTCCAGGTTTTAAAATGTTGTTCAAGCTGAGACAAAGCAAGCATCCTTTTAAAATTTATGACCTACTCAAGAACCTCAACAACATGGAAGTGAAAATGAATGGGCGAGGACTATGCCACAGAACATGTGGTCACAGATTGAAACCATGAAACCACAATGGAAGAAGATGTGTTGAAACCAATAAGCTCCAACATGTTATTAGAATCCTTCCTCTCTGTCTCTGCCCAAAGTTTTATGTGTAGGGACTGACAGCCTCTATAACTTCCTGGCTGCACAATAAAAGCATTCTTGACTTGACTGAAGCTTTATCTGCTGAGATCTTAGCATTCACTAAGATAGCTTCATAATGTGGCCCTGTTCTTGAGTCCTGATGTACTTCAATCCCTTCCATGGCATGTTTGGTTCCAGTTCCACAGTCCAACATTTTCCACTGCTTGAAAGTGGTCCAACTTTCAGGAAGCACAGATATTTGGGTGGAGGGTTTTCCTCAGGATTCGTCTCACTCCCAAAATGAGACCTTGCATCCAGTCTTTTGGTCTTTTGGTCAAGAACTCTTGATCTTAGAGAAAGGAAGACTAAAGCTTGGCAGACCTTTGAAGGTTCTTGATAAAAACCATATCCTCTTTTAGATTAAAAAGTTTAAATTTAGAACAGAATTTCTTTCTTCAACTTAGGTAAAAACAAATCATGGAATTTCACATTGTTAGCATTTAAAAAAAGAAGCTACTGCTTCATTTTCACTGAGCAGTACGGCATAGCTCTGTGTGGTTTGGTATGCTATTTCATGGTCTGATATATCAACTGCCTATTGGACTCTCACTGGGCAGGCGGGGCTAAACCCTAGAGTAGCCTCATACTAGAGCGACAACTAACATGACACAGCAGTATGTCTCATGCTTGTTGCAAGCAGTGACGTCTTTCTGTCCCTCAGTGAATGAACTGTGTTGTGTAATACCACCACCCTGATTGTGTCATTGTCGTATGCATCTACAAATGAAGTTGGTCCAGGAATGGTGAAGCATGTTGCTTTAACAATAGAAACAGATAAAATAGCATACCGAGCCAGTGAACAGAAGATGCTATACCGTAGCATCTACACTGCAACAGCATGTATCCGTCTCTGTCTTAAGGTTTAGACTTTTAATTTGCAGCCATTTATTCTACCGTAATATATTCTTAGTGGCAGTTGGAATGATTGAGCTATTTCATGATTCATTTTGGGTCAAGCTTTAACTATCAGACAAAAGGCCTCATAGTTGTCAATAGAATACAAATAGACTATAGACTATGGTTGCCAAACCACAGGACCAGAAATAGTAATCATCACTCATCCAACACCATGTTTGACAGTTGATATGTTTGTTCTACCATACCATACCATACCATACCATACCATACCATACCATACCATACCATACCATACCATACCAATCTTTAAAGCACTATAAAATAACTGAAAGTCTACAAAGTGACGTACATGTACACAATAAAAAAACGGACAAGCTAAACATAGTTAAGTTAAAATAAACCACTAAAATAGTTAAAATAGTGCCAGCAGGGTTTACCCCAGTGTATATTATAAGCCTGGCGGCCCGCCATGCTTTACTAGCCCCGCCACCAGGCTAAGCGTTGCTTGTTTACGTTTCTCTGAAAATTAAAAAAAAAAAAAAAAACTCCTATTTTTCTTTTTTTTAAAGCCGTGCTGAAAGCGTCTCTTTTGCTCTTAGCATTTCATTAGCAGAGCAGATTTATTCCTAAAGGGTAGGTTTATAATAGGTAGGTTTATAGTTTATGCATTTAAACTCGACAGTGCGAGGACCAATCACACTGCTGGCGCTTCTGCGCTTTGCCTCTGCGCTTTGCCTCTGCGCTTTGCCTCGCGCGCTGCCGTATCTTTTAATACAAAAACACGGTGGACCGCTTTGACGCCTCAACCACCGGGCTTAGCAAGTTTTCTGGGGGAAACCCTGGCCAGCCTCTCAGGATGTACAAAATGCTTCAGCAAATAAGCAGGTTTCAGGATTATTCAGAGTCATACTTTTTTATTTGTTATACAATTTTAAAGCCATTTATTGCTATTCTTCAGTAAGATATGCTGCGGTTTGTGCCTCCAACAATACAAAATATTAATAAAAACTTTAAGGTGTATTAATACTTTTACAACTGATTTACAAAAGCTTTTATCATCAATTGGTCAGAAATCAGGGCTCGTCAGTCTAATTATTTTCCTGTAATGTATTGGAAAACAACTAAACTAAAGAGATGTATTTGCAAACAAACAATGCAAAGTGTCCCCTTCAAGTATTTACAGCAAGAAATCGCAGCATATAGATGCTATCACAGACATTTATACAGTAGTAACAGATACCCTGAGCATGTGTTGTGTAAAGCTTACACAGCAGATGGTGCATTTAAAACTGGAACAAGCATTATTAACACACATAACGACACATGAGCAAGTCTCCTTCCAAACACACCAACTGGAAGCTGACAGAATCAGAAGAACTTTGACAGGTGAAATCTTGACCATATTCCAAAGCTTCAAATCACCATAAGAAATCACTTTTAAGAGGCCTGGAGGGCTTTCTCTGCCTCCACCCACCTGCTCACACACACACTGTGCAGCAGGGGTTTGATGTTTCTCTTCAACCACCTTTGGATAACAGGAAGTTCAGTTCTGCACTTAGACCAACTGCTCTTACAATTTTCAGATTATTTTAAATCAATAAACCCAATCTCTCAGCTCTTTGTATTTCATTTCACATCATATAGTTTGTGAAATGAAATATCTATACTCTGTTCCTTGCTTGTTCTTGGATTTCTTTAGATGTTGAACTCTTTCAGCCTACTTCATGTCCTTAGGTAGGTTCTATTTAGTGTCCCTAATGAAACTGAACCACATAAAATGTGGTCATATCTCAAAAATTCACAATTTAACATGCGGCTGATTACTTTTCTAACATAGGTCCAGATTTTTTGGACCTATATTAGATAAATGCAAATATATTTGAGAGGGCTGTTTTGTATTTTCTTTGTCTGGTTTTTACTGTTTGTTTAATCAGTCCTTCCAGAAAGTTGTGATGTTCCAATCTCAACTATGAATGCAAATTCACACAACATTAAAAAATTTTGCTCAGACTTGCAATTTTCACCAGTCATTGCAACTATTTTGCAAATCTGACATTGGTCAGATTTGCATGTTTCCTTCTTTTCTGATCAATCACTGCAACTTAACTGAATATTGACCAATCCACATTCCCTTTCTAATTTAACGTCCTGTTTCATAACACCATACAAACCAAGATGAAACCGTGTGTAAAACTAAACGGTAAAATTTGCATTTTTTTTCCTTCTATGGGATAACACTTTTAAGATGTTCTGTAAGATTTGCTCCTACTGTGTTAACAGTTCATGTTTACTTTAATGAACAACATGGAATTCTTCTTTTGCATTGTGACTTCTCCTCAGGATATGATTTGGTTTGTATTGAGATACTTTTCAAAAAGGTACTTGCACATTAAATATGAACTATGTCAAAATCCTGATAAAGCATCTGGTGAACAAGAGAACATATTTTTTTTTACTTTTTTCTTCAATTTCCCTTTATGGGCTCCATATGTTATGACAAAAATAAAGCTTAAAAAAAATTCACAACATTGACCGCAGTTTTATGAAAATGATGCTGCAAAATTAGTAATTTTAGGCCACACCAATTGCAAAATAACATTGCAACATCATACAGCAGTGGTCCCCAACCCCTGATCCGTGGACCGGTACCGGTCCGTGGACCAATG
>CAEGAF010052125.1:0-21575 GCA_903067075.1 Micropoecilia bifurca
GGGAGGAGGCCCCGAGGAAGACCCAGGACACGCTGGAGGGACTATGTCTCTCGGATGGCCTGGGAACGCCTTGGGGTCCCCCTGGAGGAGCTGGAAGAAGTGGCTGGGGAAAGGGAAGTCTGGGCCTCCCTTCTGAAGCTGCTGCCCCCGCGACCCGACTCCGGATAAGCGGAAGAAAATGGATGGATGGATGGATGGCAGTGTAAACAGAATAGATTTTAGCCCACACTGCTACTGCGCTCATCTTACTGTGTGGCCCTTCCTCTCCATCTCCTTTAGAAGCTGTAGAAACATAACAGCAGAAGGAAGCGCAGTCTGGTTGACCCAAAGTATTTCTTATCCTAACCATATAAGTCTAATTAAACAGAATAGTGAAATGTGATAGTGATTATGTAAACTGCAAAAAAATTATTTCTCTGTTTAAAAGTGGTGTCAAGAGGCATAAATTCTGAATTAACAATGTACTTATTCTATAGTATACACATTCAAAGGTTAATGTGGCAAATTGCAGGTTTGACAATTGATATGTTCTTGCTCTGGTTAGTTGGCTTTTATTCTACAAGTTCTTGAGTGTAAGAGATCCCCAAGTCTCTGTTTTCGCTCCATTTCATTTAATCACATCTAAGAAATAATGGGAAAGTCAATCTCTGCAATGAGAATCTCCCAAAATAATAAAGCAAAAATATTGGTAAGTTCAGCACCAAAGCCTTTGGTCTGTCTGGTATGCTTTGGTTATTGCCAGATGCTCCCTTCATAAAAATTAAAGCTTTCTACATCTGTATTAACTTTATTTTCAACTGGGGAGGCACCAATTTAACCACCAGCTGATTTATCGGTGCTGATTTTCTTAATCCTAGGAGATCGGCCGACACTTGCATGTGAAGCTGATCTTATCCACTGATTGTATCAACTTCGGCTGTCCTCTTCTGCTCTGGTGTGAGAGAAGTTTGGCTGGTAGACCGGCCCAGCAGGTCATGTCTCCACATTTGCAACAATAGTCACTCCACTGTAGCCAAATCTGCAACTTTCTTGCTATGTTTAGCAACGTTTCAGACAAAAAAAAATTGGTATTGGCTAAAATCGGAATTGATAGGTCAGGCTTTTTAAGATCAGTAATTGGCCAAAAAACTGTAATTGGAGCTCCCCTATTTTCAACACCTCTCTGTTATTGAAAACAGCTATTTGTTGAGTCTTTTCCATCGGACTCAACTGGTTAGCATCCTTACTAATCAGTTTTGTTGTTTGGATGTTACTGGGTGTTTTGAGTGTCAAACTGGCTGATTGCGTTCATTGATCTCTGTGAATTTCTGTTAATAGATGTTAGTGTTTAAGGTTAGATGTTCCAACTAATGGTTGTTTTATTCTTATTGTACGTTCACTGGTGTCCTGTTTTTACATTTTTGTCAATCTATACTTTCTTTTGGTCCTATGCTGCCCATTCAAATCATAGTCGTCTACCTGACACCACTCTCCCTGTTTTCATTCTGCTGTCCCTCATACTGCGTTCTCCCCATGGACACCCATGGTCCTGAAAATAATTGCAACTGTACAGAATGGTGATTTTATTTCAAAAATTTTGAAATAATTTCTTCTATTTAACACGTGAATGTGTTCAGCTTTGGCAAAGGAACACGTTGCTACCAAAACTGAAATGGGATATGCTGAAACAGAGAGACCGTTGCCATGGAAAAAATGAGGTAACACTGCTCCCTGCAGCTGCCATGCATTAATGAGTAGGATATTTTTGAGTGAGAAAAAAAGAGGAAAAAAGCAGTGGGGTTGAAAAGGTACAGTGATGGAAAGGAGGGTGAGCGTAGGAAGCAAAGAAGAATGCAAGGAAGGAAAAATGGACAGAAATTGGTTTGAAGGCAGGGGAAAGAAAACAAGACCAAATGGAGAATGGTGTGCACTTCAGGTTTGGTGTGGCCCATATTGGAGCTGCCAGATGGTTTCCATGAAATATCTGTCCCTCTGCTGGTGTGCCTTTTGGAGACATGTTACTTCATCCTCCACCTTCCCCTTCATCTTTTCATTCTCACATCACTGTCTGTCAAGATCCAAATGATCTACATTTACATATCAAGTCATTTTCTAACACAAAATGTCTTTTTCAACTTTTAAGAACTTTTATGTTTTATCTGATTTGTATAATGATGAACTAATGTGCAAAATCCTGTCTGAGTAAAGACAAGCAGATCAGCCCTGATAATCCAGATGAGTCCAGCTGTTTCCCCAAAGATCTTTACCAGTACAAGAACCAGACTTGAGATGAAAAAAAGAAACACCACTGCAACTTCATAAGTACAGGTTTTTATGGACTGTTGTTCTCTGGGCAAAGGAAACCAATGTTGTAGCCAATTGTTATTGGCCATAACACTCAATTGACTTTCCAGTTGTATCAATGCATAAATGTAAAACTTATTTGTTTTCAATCACTTTAGATATACGAAACCAGTATCGATGTTAATTATTGCAGACTGTGTAAGCCTCTTCCTGGTGACAGGCAGTGTTTTTGCAGTAGAACAGCAATCTCAAAGATTCAAGCTTGCCAATAAGATCTTGAGTTGAATCTGACTGGATCTAGGCATGTTGGGAAGATGTTTCTGGATCTGCTCGTCCAAAAATATCTGCTTCAGGAAGACTGAGTGTGGGTGCCTGGTACCTCAGCACAGCTTCAGGTCAATATGCTTTATGAATCTCTTTGTGGCCCAAAAACTGAAGGTTTGGTTAGATGCGGCTTCTGCCTTGTTGACATGACTAAACCATGTCAAACCAGCCCAGGATGACGTTGGACAATAGGAAATGGGGTTGGTATTCAACAAGATTTCTCCTGTTGTTTCCCCCCCAAAGATATGTTTATTGGAATCAGGAACAAATGTTGAATAAACAAATGGAGAATTAGACAGTGGGTGAAAAGTGCTTTCCTATTAGTTTTTGTGCCTATCTGAAATTGCTTGATCAAAATGAATACGCCAAACTGCAATAGTTGTAATTAGTGCTAAAATAATGAAAACCACGTTAAACAGATGCAGATAGTAGTGGGTGTATTAATGCAGGTTTTGATGACTATAAGTTCTGTCAATCATCTCCCGTTTTCAATTTACTGGTGACCTCACTGCTGTTTTAGAAGCGCAAACATGAGACCCTCCCTACAGACTCTGCTGGAAAAATTCTTCCAATATTCTCTTTTCTCTGAAATATGTTGAATCTCTGACGCCTACCAGCCCACACCTGACTTTCATTAGTGTAAAGAATCCTACACCATCTGCAATTTGTCGTATTGAGAGTCAAATGTTGATTAGAATATTCAAATGTTATAAAATAGTCGCAGATAATTGTCATGTACTTAATGCTCTCTTCACCTAAAGCTTTGGATTTAGTGACATTTTCAGTTCATTCGTCCTTCGTGTCGGGACAGAAAAGGAAGCCATGGGTTAAAAAGATCAGTTGGGGTTTAGATCAGCCCGGTTTGACCTGTTTTATACAGTCACACTACATAAATCAGTAGTGGTGAAAATTCGCCAGAGTTAGCCTATAAACCTTTTTGCATCTGCAGTCCATCACATTTGATCCAATTTGGCCTGTAATACATACTGTGTAACATAATCGCTGCCACCTTTACTCTCCTTCGTGAGCTCCAGACACAATTGTCTGGCCATACCACTACTGCAGATAAACCAGCCCAGGATTTTTTTTTTATATACATACGTATCGTGCCAAACATTAGTTCAGCTGGCTTTGCATGTGACAGCTCAACTCTGGCTTGTCAGTTCCAGTCCGATTTATCCACCCTTTTCAATCTTACTCTCAGTTAACGGTCTGCCTTTCTCAGCAAAAAGGTTCCATCTTATAAATTCTTGGTTCTGCTCAACTGAACACCAGCTTTTTTTTTTTTTTTTTTCTTTTTTTTTACCTCAGAGACCTTTCATTCATGACCACCCTCTTCAAGTGCATTCTCAGGCTTTGTTTGGTGTGGTCATCCCATTAGACCCCATCTGTATTGGCTCACCAAGTTAGGATGGTGGTGGTGAGGGGGTGGGGGTGGGGGGGTAGAGGGTGGGTGGGATTGTTTTGGATAAGGCGGTGGGAGTAGGTGAAGCAGGCCTGGCCAGCCGCACTCCTAAGGCCCTTGTTGGATCAATAAACGCAGCGATCAAAGTTGCAATTAACCCACCGTGCTAACACAAACAGTCGGGCCAGCAGAAACAAACAAAGCCTTCATGTCACCTAAAGCGTTTATTTTTGCAGATTTCCACCTCGGCCAGGGAGACCTCCAGAGCTTGTCAGCTTCTGTAAGCAGTGTTAGAAAAGAGGAATGCAGGGCCACAGGGATGGCTGGCTGCCTGGCCGTGCTGCAGTGCCAGGCCACGAGCTTATTGCTTGCGGTGACGTGGTGGGTGAGATCGAGCTTATCTGTTGTCAAGACGCATCATGCTTAAAGGCATTTTTCCCATGGACATCGAGGTGGTTGGCTAAATTATGAAGTCATAACCAGAGCGTTGTGTACACATATTCGCTGCAAAACTCACATCTGAATGGTGTCATCTTCAGATACACACATTAATCATGGTAATTTACAGGAATACACTGTTTACACTGTACCCCTCAATTCCAAATGCGCTTTTGGATGAAGCAGAAAACTCAGGAAGATACAGGGGGAGGGAAAAAGGGAGCATAAGGTCACCAGTGGGTGTGCTGAGTGTGGGGGCTGGTTTGTGGACCTTCCATTCATTCGACCGTCTACTTCGGAAACACAGTGTCCTGTCTGGTGCATTGACAGGAAGATTACATTTGGAGAGGTATCGGGTTTGTAAAACAAAGGGATGTGTTTTCCGTTTGCTGCTGATCCCTCTGCTGAGGTTTTTGTGCTCGAGATTTGCAAATGTTTTCACTGGGGATGCTGGGAGGGTGTTTCTAATTTCCGATCCTCTATCTCCTGGCGATTTCCTGTGTGTCATGACTTGCTCATTGTTTGCAGAGGGTGGGGGTGGGGGTGGGGGGGGGGAGAATGAGAGAAAATATGTCTTTTACATGTCGCGTAGACTATGTACAGAGAACTGATTTTGACCTCCAGGGTTCATGAGCTGCTAAGGTCTGCACAGAGCTGGGGCATCCAAGTTTCTCTTCCCCACTGAGATGTGAAAACAATCAGCCTAACAGCGGATATATCCAAACCGCCACAGAAAAAATTGTCACACGTATGGTGAAGCTTAGGTCAAGTTAGATGATGACATTGTACATCTGTCCTGCTAAAGCAATTTCTACTAAGTGTAGAACAAAAAAAGTGAAAAATTGATGACTCAGGAAAAAATTGGCTGTAAAAAATATGTAAAAAGTATACCTCTACAACTTGTCAGCACACTTGTTAAGGTATTTTCTGAGCTTCTTATTTTTTTCTTAAAAGAGGGCATCATCTTTCAGTCTACATAGAGAAATGGGCTGGTAACCTATAATAAGTTTTTCTTCTTTTTTTAGTTGTTTTGGCTGTCGTGGCATTTATTAAAGAGAAAATAGAAAGGAGACAGGGTGGAGAGAGAAGGAGAAAGACATGTAAATGGCCTCAGACTGGGAATCGAAGAAGGACTATAACCTCTACACATTGTGCAGATGCTTTATACACTGAGCCACCCATTGCCTCCTCAATGGTGGATTTATAGCTGGAAACTCAAGATTCTTACCTTTTTTTCCATCAGTGAACACACCATACACAACCTCTACCAGGTTCTGCTGTCAAGAACATTCTTCAATGTGGAAGTTAACTGTGGAAAGATTAACTATAGTTAGCTATTTTCACATTTCCCTCTGAGCTGATGAAAGTTAAATTAAAGGAAGCACGATAGATGTAAAAAGCTGCCCGAAGAGAAACTATTTCTAAAAAAAATCCCAGTCTTTTAAGATTTTAGGCATACAATGCAGAGAATCTGATTGTCTACATATGCCAGGGCAGATTTGTTCTTAAAAAAGGATATCTTGAAACTATTTTAAAAGTAGTCAGTTTGTGGTTGTTTTGTGCTGGATTTTTTTAACCATGAAAATTGGCTGTCTGCCACATCACATACATTTGAACCCACATTGGGTACATTGTGTTGAACTGTCAAAGGAGAGGATTTACTAGAAGTTGACTTCAGCGGTTGTCGGGAAAACTGAGTGTTTTCACACCTGATAGTCTGATAAACTGAGTTTGACTGGGGATCAAAGTGGCAACATTTGTTACATTTTCAGCTGGTGCAGTTTAGTTTCAGATTGCACTGTCAAATGAATTAAACCCTCTGAACAACCTGTCCATCCAACTGCCTGTTATGGTTCTGCACTAAGAACTTCTAAACAAAATGACATGAAAATCTTTGAAGAAGTCAGTGAGCGCAATTTCCTTCTTTGCAAAATGTGAACAAAAATGGAATGGCGTTACGTTTTAGCGGTTTGTCTTTGGTGAAACACCATTTCTCCCGATAATGCTACACACTTTTGTTTTGACTGTATTTATCTCGAATGCCCTGAGCTGTAGTTCACTTCCTGCTTTAGGAGCTGTTTCCGGTCTACTTGGCATTCACATACTCATTCGAACCACACCAGATTTCACTTCAACCGGACCGAGACCTAGGTTTTTAGGCGGACTATCATTCACCTTTTTGGACCACATCAGAAATTCTGCATTCCCACCTCCAGAAAACAGTCCAGACTTTCTATGAAAACAAACTGGAGTTAAATAAACTGGAGCTAATAAAAGATGCTAAAGTTAGTTTAAAATTGTTTTGTATATATTTTGTATACATTTTTACACAATATCCACATTTATGAACCCTCTGAGTTGACAAGTTATCTTTAGTCTAACTTGCTGCTGTATCTTTCAGTTGTAAGGCCTAAGGGCCTCCTGTGGTTATATAGGCCTTTTCCACATGGCTTTTTAAAGCCCAACTGTGTTTGGCTCTCAGCTTTCTCTCTATTAGAACCTGCATCACTTATACTCACAGGAACAACCGCAAACAAGACGCATGAATCCTATGTAGAAAAGTTGAAAGCAAAAGATGAGTTGTGAGGGTATTAAAGTTCAACTATTTCAAACAGGGTTAACACACAGGCCTGTATTCTGAACATCATCTGATGGTTAAAGAAGTGATCAAGAACAAAAAATGCACAGAACCTTTCACCAAAAAAAAGCTTTTTTTTAATAAAGGAATTTTTTGGCTTTAGTGGCCTTTATTTGAAAGTAGCTTGACAGGAAATAGGGTAATTAGAGAGGGGGAAGAGATGCAGCAAATGTCGCTAGGTCGGGAATCGAACCTGCGACCACCAGCATGAGGACTAAGGCCTCCATCCGTGGGCCGTGCTTTGCACCACCACAGCACCCAAAAAAAGCATTTTTTGAACAGTCATGATCAGATTAGAGGTGACTGGGATGTAACTGACAAAAACCGTAATCTTATTGTATTTGCAAATTATTCTCCACATGGATATTTTAAGCTTCAGGCTCTCAATGTTTCTAGAATTGAGTTTAAGTTTCTTCTAGAGGATTGTATCTTTTCCTAAAAGAACATCGTTTCCTGATTCAGAATATAGTAGATCTAAAGATAAGCTGACCTTGTTCTTTTAACAGTCCTCTGAGTAAGAATTTAGTACACAAGACCACCTGATAACTAAACATTTTGTCGGTCAAGAAACTCAAAACTCTAAGCACTCTGGCTCTGGGGCTTTCCCCAGCATCCTGTACGGTGGACCTTCTTAAATATTCTAGGTACATTCCTTTTTTAAAGAACAGATTTTTAAAGCCTGCTGTTATCTAAAGTCTTGGGCCTAAATACTTTTTTGAGTTGCTTGTCAAGTGTGATAACTGCATACTGAATAAAACAAGGTGAAGCAGCATTTAATTCCCATGCACCTCTTGAAGAAACACCTTGAAAACACGATTATTGGTTCTACTTTACATTAGAAGTGAAAACATTTCTGTTTACAATAGATTATGCTAAAAAAAAAACTTTGTATATGAATGACTCTAAATAAACTTGCCTTGTCTTTAAAATCTGTAGAAACCAACATAGTTTTAATAACAGTGTGCCATTGCTGGAAAATGATCACGAATAGGTTCTGTTGTACAGAACTACATTTTCTTTCCTAGAGTCAAATCTGCTGGAGGTGCCAGAAATAGGATTCAGGTGGCCAAGAGGGTTTACATTTTGCTCTCTTGTTTTCTTCAACTTTATTTTTCCATAATGGGCTCTCTTTTTAATGAAATGACTTTAGATTGTTTTTAGGAGGACATTTGATCTGGATCTGTGCGTGTGTTCAGTTTTTGTATGAATATAATTTGAGCATGTGAGCAGACATGATGTATGTGTGTGTATAGTCTTGTTAATGAGTATGCATGTCATTTGAGCATGTTGTTACAGTTAAAATAAAGCATGTGCAGCCTCGTGAGGGGTTGGTTACTTCAGTCATTTCTTAAAATGATTTTTTAAATTTTCTGTCAAAACAGAAAGACGATCATTTTTTCCACAAGTGTATTAGTAAAATATGGTGCTAGATACACCCTACTCCTGAAAAAACTCGAAAACATGGTCAGATTGTCAATCAATGTTTTGTTTTTGTTTTTTTCGTTAATGGTTTCGGTCATTAAACTTGGAAACTGAGGTACATGTCCCAGCTGACAGTTAAGTCCATTTGTTATGTTTAAAGATTTTGTTTCACTTCAACAGGACATGATGTCATTGGATAAAAAGAATGGAAAATTATGTTTCTTTGACTCGTTTTTTTCCGTCCGAAATTGTAGAATTTAGAAGATAGCCTTTGAGCACAACTGTTAATCTGGATTTAAAGCCATCTCAAGATTCAATTCCAAATCTATATTAGTATGTGTTTAGATCGTGGTTCGTACCATCTACCATCTTTTAACAAAAGTTGAAAATGCCCTACTTTTTCAAACATGAACTAAACCCATACTTCCAAACAGCTGCAGTACTCTGTTCGGTATTAATAGTGTTGTGCCTGAGCCATATCCAAACTGTCAGTCAGTTTGTGCTGCTGTTTTTATTCCACATTGACCCGAACACATCAGAGGTTAAAATTATGTAATATATTTTCCTTACTACAATTATACTTTGGGCTTTCAGAAGCTTTTTTGTGCCCATTTCTATTTTTAAATTCATTTTCAATTTTTTCCTTTTGCTGTATTGGAAAAAGTTTATTTCTACTAAGTCTATTATTACAGAAAATACATTTCTATTGTCCAAATATGGGTAAAAATTAGTAAACACAATTAAATGCCAGAGATTCCAACCGATATATTCTGATATATCAAGCTGGATGAAATGTATCTTCAGAAGTCACAAACACTAACCTTTGTGAATATAGGATGTCTGTCAGTATTGGGAGGCAAAGATTATTAGACTGCTTTCTTTGACTACTGCGTTTGCTAATTACAGAGCTATTAAACACAGTAGGAACTGGCAGGGTTTGTTATTTTTTGCAAGATACCAACATTTTTAAAAGGTTACACTTTCAAAACTGCCAAAGTTTTTCTCTGACATCTCATTAACAGGAATTTAAAGATTAGATACACACTCTTGAGGTTTTCTGGAGTTTTCTCCAGCAATAATCAGCAACAAGTAAGGGTGGGGAACACCCATACTCCTCCAAGTCAAACCAAAGTCTTTTTCTGTAGCACATTTAGAAACAATAATTTACCAAAGCTGAGAAATCACAAGTGGTGCAAACAGGTAAAGTAGAATAAAACATTAAGATACTGAATGAAACAAGGCAAAGTAATACGATAATTAGCACCGTAAAAGCTAAGAAAAAATGCTAATCAACTTGATCTAAAGCCAGTGTCTACACATTTCAAGGTTTTCCCAAACCTTAAAATGATTAACAGTCTGTGTAGCTCGGATATATAAAAGGTTGTTCCTCTGGGTCACCTCTATATTTGGGAGTGGCAAACAACTCAGACCAATATGATGGCGCCATACCATTAACACTCTTTAAAACAAGCGATAAAATCTTGATACTGGATACTGAAATGCAGGGCCAGTGCAGGGCGGCCAGCGCTGGTGTGATGTGATCACAGTGTTTAGTTCTTGTCAGAAGGTGTGCAGCGGCACTTTGTGCAGCCAGCAGCCACTAAATACACGATTTATCAACAACAACATGCATAGCGTTACAGTAATACAAGATGCAATAAAAGCTTGAACCACTTGATTTTATTGCACCTGTTAATGGAATGGACTTTTCTTTGATGAGGAGTCTTAACTGGAAAAAGCTGTTATTTAACAGGTGATTCGTCAGTCAGATTAAAGCTACTGTTGAAGATCACCCAAGGTTTCAGAATAAACAGCCTTACTTGACAACAGAACTTCTTTATAAAAATCTAATCTTCAGCTGAAGTATTGCAATTGCATGTTGTTTTTCAAGGGGGGGGGGGGGGGGGGTTAACGTATATTCTGTTATTCAATGTTGTTTACCACAATAAAATCTGTCAGCTTTTGCGCTCTATTGTTCACCTCCTCACACTTTTCTTTATTTGTCCTCGTTCCGTCTTCTATCCTCATTTTGCCTCATTTTGCTCTGGTCACAAGATGTGTACAGATGGAGACTCCTTCTCCTCTACATCAGTGAGTGGCTAAAGCGGGCAGAGATATGGAAGAAATGACAAATCTGAAAGTAGTGAAGGAAAAGAGAAGCTGTCATTTATCATGGCACTTCTTGCCCTACATAGAAATCAGTAGGTGTGGATAAGCCTGTCGTGATGACAAATTTTGCTGGATGATAAATTGTTCCAGAAGTTATTGAATTACACAATGATACTTTTGTTTTGAGACAGTTTCCAAGAGATATAATGGTAATGACATATTAGTGCAATTATGCCCTGTCAGAGATCAAAAGATTTTAATTTAAAGAACATTTAGTCCTGGAACTAAAAGACATTTTAAATATTCAAACAACTAGTGAAACAAAAAATAAAATGGAAACAGAAATCTCTGTAAACATTTCTGTCCTTCAACAAAGTAGATAGTTGAGACCAATACACTAGACTGAAACCTATTGTTGTGACCTAAAGAGACACCAGAAAACAATCATTCAAATGTAGTTTTTCAAGCTTGTTTTAATTTATAATTCAATTAACTGATTTAGTGCTTATTGAGACAGGCTTAGGTATGAAGGAAATCATGCCATACCAACCATGCGACACGGTAGTGGCAGCATTTTTGCACTAAAATGAACAAATATTAATTTATTTTCCTAGGATAATCAGAATTCAGTATTTTTCTTTCATAAATGTTCAGATTCATTTTCCATATATTGATTATCATTATGATTGTTTTTTAAATGTGCTTGAAAATTCCTAAACTTTATTTTCTATTGAAGTAATTAGTTCAAATCAATGTTAAGCGTTTGCTGTGACACTAATTTTATTGACTTCCTAGCAATTATTGTTTTTATCCCTTCTTGTTAATGACCCTTTGTGGTTACTCTATTTGCATTTGATATAGCTTTAGCAGGGAATCCAATTGACTCCTGTTTTAAAGTTTAGAATCATTATTTTGTTTTTTTTATTTGGTCTCCAGATTGGCTTAATGCAATCCAAACCCTGATTAAAAAAAAATTCCTATGCCAGTCCAAAAATGAATCCACTTCACCCCTAGTTTACAAATTGACATTCTGCCGAATTTCTTTCCTCCTCTGTTGGCTCAGTTGTCCTGGAATCGTTTGCCTTAGTCCATTATAGCATCTGGACGTTTTTTAGTGGTGCTTATTGGATTTCACAAAAACATGACTGTAAGAAGCATACAACCAAACTGACTGAAGGAGCCTTTAACATTTTGTTTCCCGTTACCTTCTAAGGAACATTAAGGCATTTTATTTTTTTATGCCTCATCTTCACACTAAAAGATGAGGCATCTTTTACATTCACTGGTTCACTGGTACACATTTAGCCTCCATTGTATTTGAACTTGTCATTCAGTAAATGTTACATTATTGCTGTTGAACTGTTTTTTTAATCAAATACGTATTTCCAAAACATTTACTAACAACACTCAACAAAAATTTTTTGCAGTGTTGTATAGTGTTAGTTTCTTTCAATCCAGGTACAGCCTGTTTTGCATACGATAACATATTCACCACAACAGATCCTAGGAATAAATAGGGTTCTGCAGATCCTGCATAAGCAATAGACAGTGCAGAATAAGTTTATGTGAACCAGCAGGAGGTAAAACCATCAAGTAGCAAATGAAGCTTAACTTTTTGGAAGAACTGTTTGAGCCGAGCATTTACTGTGCAGTTTCTGGAAGAGAGCCGTTCCAACCAACAGGATTTAAGAGGTTTTTGGCAATGATAAGGTATCAGTGTGAATAAAACTTGCCGTAAACATGACCTGTGTACTTAAACAAGACACTAAAATATAGAACTACTGAGTTACAGAACCCTTTTTTTTTAAATCCGCAGTCAGAAAACAATGAAAGTTTTTTGTCATTATCAAATAATTTTGAGTCACGAAGGCTGAAATGAAATACAGGATGTGCTGAAAAAAAATGTACATCTGTGTTTTTTCATGAAAACTCATTCAGGATATATTTCTGTGGGTCAAGATTTTTTTATTCTTGATTCTCATACATGTGACATGTGGTTACAGATTTATTCAGCCATCATGTATACTGTAGAAGCAAAATCATTTAGGAAACTTTAGTATGTTATTTACTGCTGGTTTGTGTGGTATGTTAGCTGTGCCCTGAAATGAACAATGTGCAACTTCAAATGCATGAGCATGGAATTACTTTTCAAAGTTGTCAGTTTCTCTTTTTCCCTTCGCCCTCTTCTCTGTTTTTGTCCAACAGCAATAATAAAAGCATTAGCGCCTGTAATTTTCTGTCCATATATATTATCATATCTGTCCTCTGCTGTGCTCTGATGACAAACATGACAAACCTCTTCTCATTCTCAAAAAGGTCTGAGCAGTGGCTACTGATTACTGAACCAAATCCCTGAACCAAACAACTTTATTTTGATGAACAAAAAACACGTCGACCGTAGGGCAGCTAGGATTTGTCTCTGCTCCTTCAAATATAATTTGAGGTCTGGATTTGACTGCCAAAATCTCTAAAGTTCTATATGGTGTTTAGTTCCCTTGAAGGAAATTTCAAATTGGCGTCAAAAGGGCATTAAAACTTTCCAAATATTTCTTGAGCTAAGGTCGAGTAAAATGTTTCTCTCAGGGGCAAAGAAACAAATAAATATGCACAGTCTTAAACTGTGTGAACTAAGTTAAGTTCATTAAAAATATCACTCAAATACACACACATCACGCCAAATCTGTGATTCAAGGGTCCTGATCCCTTGCACACAATGTTTTTTTCTTTTCAGTGCTCTGGAAGTCCCTTAATGATGCCATCTGACTACTAAAACAGTTCACTAATGTTCTTTAGAAAGGTCCAATGCTGCTGATTTCGGAGCCATGACCTAATGTGGGTTTCTTCTTGTCCCTTTTCCAGTTGGATTTCCAGTCATGCTGTGTGTTCCTGCCTAATGACAGCCTCCCCTCTCCCAGCACCATCATCTGTGGAGACATACCTGGTACCGTCCGCAGCTGGTACCACAACCAGGCCTCTATGCCCGGAACTCTGGTCGTCTGCCTGCCCCAAATAAACGTCCTCAGTGCTGGGCACAAGTACCTGGATCCCCTGCAGGAGCTTCCCTTTGTGGTCTCAAAGCCCATTTTAGAGGAAGGTAGGTCCTGAAAGGTTAAATAAAAAACAATGATGGGTGAGAGGTTAGGGTTAGGGTTTAAATCTTAAAAACTAAGCTCCAATTGGTGGGGTAAGTGTCAAGAATTATTATTGATAATTACATTGAATAATAACTTAATAGTTGTAGGCTGTATAATGTGAATTCATCATCATTATGAATTTTTCAACACTGAGGAGACCTTTGACCTTCTACCACTCATTTACTGTGACAAAAGACAAACAAACTTAAGGACAGTGCCTTTGAGAGACAGATCTCACACATGTGGTCTGCGCACCTGGGAGGGTTGACAGAAGCAACACTTAACACAGATGAGTTTTTTTCTCTCTTTAGCAGAGTATGAAAAAAGAAGGGGCTTCTTTCCTCAACCTTTCAGTGACATTAGCTTTAAATATCAGGATAAGAAAAAAAAATGGCAACATTAGTTGCCCCGTCTTTTTTGCTGCAAAAATGACTTGCTTATCTAGTCATGTCTGTGAAATCCTCCCTTTTGGATCATTGAATATATGGAATAGTAAAAATAAAAAATATAGATGTAGGACATTATCTAATTTCTCAACTTATAGAACCACAGAGGCTCTTCTCACAAAAGTAGCATCTTTTTTCTATAGATGATTAAGTTAAAAAGAACTTGCATCTTTTTTTAATACTAATAAATTGATGTTTACTGAGCATATATATCCATTCCTAGATATGTTTTCTGTTTATGTTGCTTTTGATTACAGCATTCAGAATGATCCTGTCTATGTGGTATAGAATAGAAACTTTATTATCATTGTAGCAATGAAATCTGGGTCCAGTTCCCATATAAAACATCTCGTTTAAAAAAGAACCTTATTGATTACTTACTTAGTTAACCACTTAAAAGGTTAACTGAAAACTACAATAGACATAAAAGTAGATGATGTATTTGACCGCCTAGTTGCATTCAGCAACTGGCTGATGGGTAAAAACTGTTTTCAGACTGTTGGTTCCAGTTTTTAGAGCCGCCAGCCTGATCTTAAAAAAAATTAAACTTTGGCTCTTGAAGATAGATAAAACCTCTATGCTTTACAGAAAATGCAGCAACTTAAAGACAGGATTATTTCTTAGGAATTTCATGAACCATCATAACTGAACTTGTTTAGATTTATAGTGCTGACGGCAGGTTCTGTTAATTGTATCCTCTTTTTAACTTGTACTTAAAATACAGCTGAAGTGACTGAAGAATGAAATGTAGCATTAGTGCCTCTAACAAATTCAGAAAAATGGCTCACATAGGTACATTGAATTCTGGATGTGAACGTGAAGACAGTGGAGAGGAAAAGGAACGTTTTAGGCCCAGTTGTAATAGTAGACCGAGTGTCTGCCTCATGGACTAAAACCAGGTCTCCCATTCTACCTTTAGAAGCTCTAAAAACCAGAATAAACCTGCAGTCTGAGAGCAAAGTGCTCTGTTAGGAACATATGGACCAATCAGGTGATTACTAAGGGCTTTGCATGTGTGAGTAATCAGCATTGCTCTCATATCTGGTTAACATTTTTCTTCAGACTATACTATAAAGTGCAAACTGCTGCTCTTAGTTTATTTTTCTTCCTTCCCAACATGTTTATGAATGTATTCTTGTTCCCTAGGTGATGCCTTCCCATGGACCATAAACCTGGGTCAGTTCAGTGTTTACACATTGTTGGGAAAGCAGCAGAGTCTTAGCCTGTTGGAGCCCATGGGATGCACCTCCACACTGGCCGTCACATCTAAACTGCAGGGCAGCTCAGAGGAACGACCCTCCTTTGTGGTCTGTCTCCATGTTGACCTGCAGCCTGTCCATGTCAACTGCTCCAACTCTCAGGTCAGCCACACCATCCCAACATTCACAAAGTAGAACCGATTAGAATGTCATGAATCAGAAATTTTGCCAAGTAGTTTATATTAGTACATTACAAGTAATATGTGATTCTAACAACTACTTATGATATCCTACTATTCCTTCCTATGTCTCTATAAGAACTGCTTTTAGCTCAGCCTGCTACAGAACCTGAGATCTCGAAGCTTTTCTGTTTGTCATTTGCATTGCTAAAAATCCACCTGCATCTGTTTGATCGGAGAATTGTCGCTGAACAGTAACTATTACCGGAACCAGAGTTGCACTAGTACTTTACAGCCTCTGCTTTCTCTGTCTTTTGGTTGGTTAATTAATATTAACTGAGACATTGAAAGTACTTGAACATACACAAAGCATTTGGCCGTGTAATGGCTCCTTCCCCCAGGAAATACATTCTTGCAACATTAAATCATTTTTTTCCATTGCTTTGTTATGAAATACTTCACAGCACGAATAGAAGTATTTTTAGAAAGTGGGATAAAGTGGTCAAGTGCTCCCAAGAACGCTCTTGTATTTTTAACATAGCATTTTTCCTTGGTGTTTACAGCCAAAAGACGTAAGTGTTAATCTGCCTGTTGTCTTACAATGTTTTTTTTACGTGAAATCTGAACTTTGTCTTGTTACAATAAACGGCAGAGAGTCTTATTAGCATTGCATGCAATAGAAATCTCCAGTTCAAAGATTTGTCAACTTCCTGTTGTTGACAGTCTAATGTGATGGTTTTCAAAAATCAGTTAACCATTTTATGCTATTGAGCAAATAAATCAGATTGCAGTTGCAAAGAAAAATTATGATAACGATTGTACCTGATAGAAAAATTAAATGTAAATACCACTAATGAGAAGAAAGGAAAAAGGAATCAGCTGAAGATCTTTTTGCAGAATTGATTAGCCACCCTGGCTTTGAAAACTTGGGTCCCTCAGCAGCTTAGTTGTTCTTTATTCAATGTGCACACCCTATCCCTTCTTCCCTTTTTCCGCTCTCCAACATTCTTCATTCCCTTGTTCCACATCTGCTGCTGAGAGCAGTAGGCCTTGTTGTGCTTGGTTGGAGTTCCAGGACCAAAAAAAACAAAAAATCCCAGAGAGGGGGAACATGGTGCTTTACCTCCCCTGCCGGCGGTGCTGTTTGGTCGGGTATGGCAGACAGCTGTTGGCCCAGACTCCGGACAGCAACTGGATCGACATCAGCAGCTCTTCCTGGACATGTTTGAAATGGCCCAGCTGTAATGTATTGTGCTGCATTTAATTTGATTTATGTTCATTTGTGGAAGGCTTCCTTGCAGTTTGTGCTCTCACAGTAGTGCATTTGTGTTCGCCAGCAATCGAGAGCAAAAATGGGTTCTAAAGAAATCCAGTTTTGTGTATATGCGTGTCTGTTCACCTTAAAGCCTGAGGGACGCTTATTGGTGGGGATTACAGGGAGGAGCACAGCCTTTGAAAATGTAGAAATGTGCTCACTTTTGAAAGTATTTTGCTTTTCTCTGTTTCTCCCTTTCTCTTCCCCTCCCTAAAAATACTGTGTGAAGGCACAAATAACTGAAAGCATCACATCACATTCTCATACTGTCCTCTCATGTTTTCCACTTCTTTATTTGGCTTTGTGTTTGTTAAAAGCCAATACCTTCTTTAATGTGAACACATAATAAATAGTTGAGAACACTTGACAGCAGCTCTTCAGTTTTTCCTAAAAGTGGAAGTTGGGTTTTTTTTAAGGGAACTTGATGACATAATTCAACTTTCCTTTATGATTGTTTTCTTGAGGGGATTTGTTGTTATGGATAATGACTTTATCCTAACAGGGAAGCATGAGTATGCAGATGCTGAGGTTTTCAGTAAATGGCCTATGGAGTAAAACATGAACATTGGGCTAAAGCTGCGTTGAGTTGGGAATTATAGCAAATGAGGATGGATTATTGTCCATTTCTAGGTAATATTTCCATCTTTCCTTTCCTTCTCCCTCAACTTTAACTAGGTTTGTTGTCACGTAACTACAAAGCTGCCAAGCTAAATCATGATAATGGCCCTTGACGCCTGAACTATGAGAACTCCCAAGTGCAGCTGTTTGAGTCAGACCTTGGCATATATATACATTTCAGTCTGGTAGTAAAGCATGGGCTTGCTTGTGGTTTGTCTTAAAAGGTACACTATTTGGTCTCAGATTTATCCAGAAAGCCATTCTTGTCGATGCATAAAAGCTTCCTACATCAATCTGTCACATTTTTTTTTAAAAACACAAAGAATTAAAGGTACGCAAAGTATAATTTTTATTATATTCTGAAGTAATTCATCACATTGGCCCGTAGAGGTGAAGATATGTTGCTGTGACATAATTGTACATGTTTATCCTGTTCTTGTTTAGGTGCAGCTTTTATATGAGATCTTCCTCAGTTGGAGCTGTACATGGGCACGTCTGCAGAAGCACGGTATTCTGCGTCAGACGTCCAGCATGCCAGACCCCCCCGCCGGTGCTGTTCCGTCCTCCCCAGTGCGCAGCAGTGCAGGCACAGCTCTCCCTGACACCAGCACCTGCAGCCCCTCTGCAGACTTTGGCTCCCCCACTGAGGTTTGTTTGTTGGACATTGGACTTTTTCTTAGAACAGTTTTTGAATTAAAGTAGTTTAATCTTCCTGTCATAATCTGAGGGGGTGGAGGTTGTCAATACATCCATTGTGTCATACAACAGGACTTAATTTATCCTTGAAGCAAAATTGATTCATCATTTAGTCCTTCTTTTAATTTCTCCCAGCACATTGCTCCCCCCAAAGCCCTTGTTGAACTATCATACCATTATCAGTCAGTGTATTTTCATATTCTGCCTTTGGTGGTGTGTTACAGTACTCTACCAAGAGAGCAAAAGACTACACCCCAACCAGATCCAGTTTTTTTTCCCTAACAAAAGGTGTTATGAGTCACACAGTAACAAATGATATTTAAGCCTTTGTTGTGTATATAATTCTTCTGCTGATTTATGACTGTAAGTGTAAGCAATGTTTTATTGTTGTGAGCGGTTGAGTCCGTACCAACACATGCGAATTGTCTTAAAAATGTGTTTTGTTTAGGAGTAATTATCAAAGCTGGAAAAAACCTCATCAGTATTTGTGTTTTTTACATTCATATTTTTCAGTGAGATGCAGACTGTTGATAAGCTGAGAGTTCTGTTTGATTCTTTTACGCTGGGACTTGGTTGAGGAGAAACCTTTCTCCTGATTAGGAGAAATAGGCAGTTTTTATTACACTTGCATAAAATCTTAAACTTTGAGACCAAAATGAAGAGGTGTGATAAGTTTTTGCCAGCTTACAGATTTCTTCAGTTTTTGCTTTTTGTCATTCAGACTGCAAGCAGACCACCAAAAGCTGTTCTCACTGCAGTCCAAAAGCCTTAGGAATTGTTTTTCAAACCGATAGATTTCAGTGACTCTGTTTTTCATTTGTTCTTCAATTTCTTTAGAATGGGACATGATGTATTGCTTTTTTAGATTAAGCAGGATTAAACCTGTTAAGAAGTTTAACACTCACAAAATGTGGAAACAGTTCAAAGCGCGCCCGACCTGCTGGTGGGGTTTGGAACACATCTTTAACTGCTCGCAGCTCTAGTTTGGTCTCTATTTTCTTTAGTTTGGGGCAGGATGTGGTGCTGTTTTAGATTTGTCAGGGATAAACATTTTGAGAAGTCTCTCATTCACAAAATGTGGAAAAAGTCCCAAATGTGAGCACTTATGCAAGGTACTGTACTCAACTAGATGTGCTGGGTTTTTGCTGAAAAAATATGACCGGCTGCCTGTGTTTCTGTTTTATTCTTTGCTATCAACATCCATGTATTCTTGCATCATTTGTGCTCCCACAGAAGTGGCAGCTCTTCACAATCGCCTTGGAAGACCTGCAGAATAGCGGAGCCAGTAACAACGGCAGAGGGGCCCCTGACAGTCCACTTGTTACTGTTTACATAAGTACAAACACTGGTAGAAGTGTTTAGACCTCTGGGAGTCTTGGTGATTGAGCAAGGCTGTAGAAGCTGTTTTGATAAGTCTTCAGTGGTGGCAGCAGTTCTTCCCTAGCAGCCTTACTCCCATCACTGTTTGTACTTTTGGGGGGGAAAAGTGTTGTACCCTTTTCAATAATAACATAAAAGCTTTATTGGTATTACATGAATCAAATCCTTCATCTTGACCAGCTTTTTGTTTGTTTCCACTTGGTAGTTTAATGATTCATGCTTGGTGATGAACTGCAGTTATCAGAAGATGGAAGGTCTCTTGCCATCACCCTAATCTTTGGCTCCTTCCACAGACTTAAGTGTCTAACTCTGGCAGTGCTTTTCCGAAATGTTAATATTACTTCCACTCGGCATAAACATGTAAAATAAAAAGATTACTTTAAACATAAATCCGCCATGAATATAAGTAGTTTTGGGCCAAACTTTAGGTACTGTCCATGAGAACCAGACATTTTGTCTTTGGGCTTATCAGAACTGATGATATTTTATTAAATAGATATGTCATGAATGACATTAATACCTATATGGTTGTCCTCACTTAATTTTAGGATATTGAAAAGAAATGAAAACTATATTTTTTTACCTTGTAGTGGTAACCAAAATTTGTACTTTTGTACATTGACATTAGAATTTGTTATGTAACATACTTTGTTTTATCACATTTTATTTACCCGAACACATCATATATTTTTTCTTAATTTCTCTGCTTATAGAGTTGTATCTAGTCTCTTTGCTGATTTTATTCTTCTGTCCTACACTTCCTTTTCCCTCTTCCATGCTCTCCTATCCTCCCTCTGGTCCTTTCATTTCTCTTCTCATTCGTCCCTTTCATAATCAGCGTATCCCTCCATCTCTCCTTGACACCTCCCGGCCTGCTGTTGTCTTCCAATGTTTGAGTCTCTCTGATGAGGAAAGACAAACTCTGCAGAGAAAATAAACCCGGATCCTCAGCCCGTTTATAGCATAGAGGCCCAGGAATTAAACTGTATACTTTACAGCTTGGCCTGTGGAGGTATGGGAAAATAACTCCTCCTGAGAATGTGTGCGATTGTTTGGGGCCACAGTTGGGCAGCCTTTGAACATCCCACATCTATCAGGTCCTCACTACCATCAGTCTAGAGTGTTTTTTTACTTTGATGTGATTTTCTTCACCTAAAAATCTTTAGCGCTGACATGCATTTTTGTTGTAATTTACTGAATGAACTCTAATCTTTATCTTTTTAAATTGGTTTTTAAGCTGAACATGCAGCTTATTTTGAATACACCTTTTTTTATCATTTTGTTGTTTTTCTTTTTCATCACTAAAACATTAAAAAAAACAAGATGTCTGTCAAAAACCCATTATTTCCTTTTCCTCTGAACTGTTTGAATAGAAATTTGTTGCCAGCAGCTGTTCTGGATGGAAAACTGTAGCAGTTGGGTGTCCGATGCTCGACTGTAACCACGCGGCAGTACACTGTGGTCGAAAACTTCCCACAGCGCCAATGCTGGCTCCTGTTTCCACACATGACAGTACAGAGCTTAATCCTTACGACTGGCCAAACTGTAAACCAAACACCCCTAACCACACACACACACACACACACACACTTCTACAGGCAACACACACAAACACTTTTTTGTTTTGACTCCATTTCAGCAATAATTAGTCCCTAAATGGTAGCTGACACAGGAATATCTCACTGAGACCAACTGACTGCATTACTACTGGTATCATGTTACTCATTACCTGTCACTGCAATTGCAGACTGAGACACAAAGAGGCACACGAACACACACACACACACACACACACACACACACACACACACACACACACACACACACACACACACACACACACACACAGTTCTATTTCATCCCTACTGACCGCCAGAGGCGGTGCTTAAAGCACTGAATGATCACTCTTGCCCATGCACAGGTCGAGAATCTTATACCAACATGGTCACGTGTGACCCCCGGTGACACCGGTAAGTCTATATAGTCACG
>CAEGAF010052130.1:0-10386 GCA_903067075.1 Micropoecilia bifurca
TAGCTTAGCTAGCATCACATCCACAGCGCTTACCTTTCTTTAATCTTTCCTTCCAAGTGAGTCTCCACTGTCTGGTAAGCGAAGCGCTGCTGATTTTACATGTCGCCGTATCTATTATTTATGCAGCTAGTATTGATTAGTTAGACATCTTATCCCGCTCAGAGGAAACCACTGCGCATGTCTGGAGCTCCGCGAGCGAGTAAAGGTGGAGGCGATGGGTGACGAAGTCACGTCATTGCTTGGATTTTACGGCGCCACCTTAAATCCATGAACTTCACATTTTAAGGGACAAAAAGTGCAACGATCCAGGGATGTAACGAGTAAGTTTTGTAGAAATGTAGTGAAGTAGAAAGTACAGATACTTACTGTAAAATGTAGTGGAGTAAAAGTCGAAAGTACCCATTGTTAAATCTACTTAAGTAAAGTACAGATACACAAAAATTGTACTTAAGTACAGTAACGAAGTGCTTGTACTTCGTTACTTCCCACCACTGCAAGCTGAGTATGCTATGTCCATATGTTTGCAAGGAGTCTCCACTAACCACAATAAACACTCATAAACATAAAGTAGAATAGCATTACTTTTATCCCTGGAAATCCAGGAAGGCCGGCTTCACCAGGTTTACCTTCTTTACCCTGAGGACAAAATCAAGTTGATATAATTTTCATCACATTCATTCAGTATGTGTCCTACAGAATGGAGGGAGCTACCCGAGGAAAACAATTGTGATGAAAGTGATCAGCACTTACAGGCTTACCATCAGGTCCTGGTGGTCCTTCCCTCCCTTTTTCACCTCTGAAACCCTGTAGCATTAAAACATATCATGTGATTGGCAGAAATACTCATAGACCACAGGTTTATTTTGTCAGCTACGCTATGAGCTTGCCTTTAGGAACCTACCATTTGCCTGTCAGTCAATTATTCACTGTTGTATGTTCTAACAACATTTTATGTGAATTCATTTACATTAAGCTTGGGATAAATATTTTTCTCCATAAATACTATTACATTGTGTGTTCAGTAAAGAAACCCTGTGTTTGAAAATACATATTTCTTTACCAAGTTTGTTGAATATAGTTGTTCCAATAACTTCCATTGCCACATTGAAAACATATGGGCTTTCATAGCATGTCGTTATTTTTTGATATATGCATTAAACAGAGAAAATAAAAATTGACAAACTCAACCGCCTGTTTCTTGGTGTAAGTTTGAAAAAGGGATACATAAGTGTGAGGCATCTATTGGGCTGCTCTCATTTTCACTGAATGAACAAAGAGTCATCAGAAGAGACTCATTACAACCAAACCTCATCACAGATCATTAGTGGAAAGCAGAAGAAAGCCTTGACATGTTTAGTTTTATTTTTGTTGCATGATGTGCTAAAGTCACATCAACAGTCATTGTACATTTCCCGTTTCCTGGTTGTCATGTGCTGTGGGTTTTTTTGGGGGGAGTCCAGGGGGGATTCCTGCCCGTTTTCATACAGCACACAACAGGAAATTAGCATCCACCATATATGCCATATGATGTGGGCAGACAATAATTGTTTAATCAAAAAAGTGGAAAAGAAACAGCACTGTCAGAGCCTGATCTCTTTGTTTGTACAGCCTTCACACGCACACACACATTTGATTTCATTAGAAGGGTAAATGTGGGGTCATTCATCAAGCGCCTCTGTATTTGTTTGTGTATTACCATGCGTCCCGGTGGGCCACGCTCCCCTGGTGGGCCGAGTGCACAGTTGCAGTCTTCTTCTTCTTGTTCTGGGGTGGCTGTTCGATTCAGCGGACACTGAAGGACAAGAAAACGTTCAGACAAATCAGCTGCATTTCAGCAGCTAAGCAACTCTGCTCTTAAAATGTCTTTGTTGGAAATTTGATTAAAGTTTTCAATTATCATATTTCACAAGCATAAATACCCAATTTGTTCTTTTAATTATTTATTCAATAGTGCCGTTCTGTAGAGTAATAATGCAAAAATCCTAGATTTAAAGGCAGCACACTCACCTTTTACCTACACAAAGTGCAGGTAAAAAATCATACCTTCACTTTGCTTTACATAAGCATAATCAGAAGAACTGGAAAACATTCCTATTGCTGCATGTTATTAAATTAAACTGTAGAGTACTTTGCATGGTTTCTGGATATTATTTTTGTGCTGCTGCAAATGATTGTGCTAGTTCTCCTTTTTGTTTTGTCTAATGACATTAGATATGATATTAGATCTACGTACTGTATCTTCTACTTATTTTCAGCACATGTTTTTCTGTTTTAAAAATCATTGATGCTTTTTTAGTTTGTGAATTTGTCTCTTGCTCTGCCACTTGAGATTTGAAGGGGCAGTACTATGTGTATTCCACTCACATACTGTAATTTTATAGCACAATTAAGCATATATGTTACCTTCAGTTATAGAAATGTTATAGAGCTTTGGAAATCATGAAAAGCCCGCTGCACTGAACCCCAATGAAAATCTGGTTATTCCACCAAATATTGATTTCTGAACTCTTCCTGAGTTCAAACATTAGTTTCTAAATAAGTATGAACTTATTTTCTTTGCATTATTTGAGGTCCAAAAGAACTGCATCTTTTTCATTATTTTGACCATTTATCATTGTCTGCAAATAAATAAAAAAAATTGCTTGGAATTTCTGAGACATGTGGTGAGTAGTTCATAGAATAAAATGAACAATGATTACATTACTCAAACATATGCCTCTTAAAAGTAAACTCAGACAAACTGATCATTTTAAGTGGTCTCTTCCAGAGCTGTATATATTAAACAAGACTTAAAAGAAATATGACTCCATAATTTAATACTTTGAAATAGGCTCTCTGTCTCTTTAAGTTGCTGCTGGCTAGTCTGAAGGAGCTGAGTGGAGGAGCGCTGCTCTGTGAGGTGGAAGCTTGGAAACCGCAGCTCAGAGAAGGAGCTTTGTCTTAAAAGCAGAGCTAAGGTCCACCCAGCTGTTTAGCATGGCTGAATGGTTGCCACGGGAGACTAAAGAATTTCTTAAATATGCATGAGAGAATCAAGACAAGAGACCAGGTATGTTTTATATGACTGGATAACATTATAACACAATGAGAAGTTCAAAAAAGAGATTTTTACTTTGACTTTTCTCACCTGTCCACATCACTGAATTCTAGTGTTCTGACCACTTAACCACAATTACCTATTAGTGGTTATGACAGAAATTAACCACAGTAACTGTAATGCTCATAGTAGTAACATAGTAACATAGTAGATTTTCATTTTTACTTGCTCTTACATTTTCTTGTGATTTTTGCAGTGGACAAGTTTTATCATAAAGCCTTTTAATATTGATTTAAAACATATCAGTGCCTCCAGCAGCATATACTTCACTCCAGTTTTGTGCTGATAAGTCGGCTTTTACATAAACAACAGCCCAAACCTGCAAAGCTGTACAAGAAGTTAAGCACAGTCTTCTTCTGTTATGTGATTCTATTAAAAGCAGTCATGTAATTCATCTATATGAATATATTGGTTCAACAGAAAATTTGTTCTTAACTTTTTCCAAATAATATGTGCAGAAACCAATACTTAAATGACCAAAATGGAAATTTGAGGCTTCAGAACAGAAGTCAACAAACCAATAAGTGATGTCACCGTAGCGACATCCAAGTCTCAGTGGTGCTCAGTTATGAAGAAAAGCCCAATTAAAATGCATGAGAAAAGGAAAAAAATCTGCCTTACCCTTTCATCATCCTGAGGATAAAAGAAGAAGAGAAAAACACACACACTTTTATATATTCAAACTTCCTGTGTGCAACTTCCATATATTTGAGAGATGAAAATGGCAAACAGCTCACCACAGAGTAGATTTCACAAGCAGTTTCTCTCTCGCTCTGATGAGGATCACAATACAGACGCAACTTCTGGATCTCCACCTGGACCAGCAGAACAGGAGAAACACTCAGAGAAAACCAGACTGAGTCATATAACTGGACGGACGAACACAAAGCACTGCTTAATAGAAAAGACAAATAAAACTGATACATGGTTTGGGCTGTAACAATAACAAATGTTCTAGACGTTAAATAGTAACAGAAAAAAACAATAGCATTGTTGTTTTGAGATCATTTTCAAGTAATATATTGATAATTTCGTAATACTGTAAGTTCAGCCTCTGAGAGACCAACAAACTTAAACTTTTTAAAGAAAACTTAAAATGGGAACCAAATATCCAGGATACAACACAACAACCAAAATCAATAAATAAAACAGGAATGAAAACCACACAAAACCCAAAACGTAAATACAACGGATCATGAAGTCTCTGTAAACCTTTTGTCATGTTGGCCAAAATCACTCAAATGGACTATTGGTAAAAAAAATTGTCTGGCTTTTTTTATTGCAAATCCAAAACTTATAAAGGATTGTGCATATTTGCTGTATTAATAAAAAGGCATATAGTTTTCAAATGGTTCTTGCGGCTCAATTGAACACATTTATTCTTGGGCATAAAAACAATATTTGTTAGTTTCTTTCTTTCAAACTGCGAAATTTGAGATTTTTAAAATAATCTTTGGTCAAAGTTTGTCCTACTTACTATAAAAGTTGGGTTGCAAAGCAAGGAATACTGAATGTAGGAAAATTATGTCAGAAATAATTTGACCCTGATTACAAATAAAAACTCTGTCTTCTTGAAGTAGCTGTGCTGGACAGGTCAAATCACTTTTGATACAATTTTGAAGCAGTTGGGGTCCCCAAAAAGTCTGACCAAGGGCCAACAGGAAGGGCTCGCCTTCACTGGGGTTTAAAGTTAATAAGAATTTGTCGCATACCGGCACAGTGACCTGTGACCCCCGCTTCTTGGCAATCTGCGTCTTTCCGTTGATGTAAATGGGCTCCACAGGCTTCAGCGTGATCTCTTGGATCTGGTCGTCATCGAGGAAACTGATGACATGCTGAGGGCTCACCAGAATCTTCAGCTGATGCCATTTCCCATCATACAGCATCTGTGAAAGAATAGGATTCAGACCAATGCTGCCATTATTTCAAGATTATCCCTAATGGCACATTAAAGGTGTATAAACCGAGCAGCTGAAACGCAGCTTTGTGCGACCATCTGCTCATTAACGAAGTTGAATGTGGAAACACTTTGGTTTGTGTTCATTTTTCTTTCACTCAGCCTTCCGTTGGCTGTCCGTCTGTTGGCTGTCTTACATGTGTGCACATGGTTTTCATCTCATGTAATTTTGCTCACAAATCCACAAACATGTATTCCCAAAATGATCCACAAATAGTGAGCCATTAGGGACGAAAAAGTTCTTCCTTTTTCCATCACAAACCATTTTTAAAACACAGAGCGGAAGGAAGAAACAGAGTCTCTCTTGTTTAGCTTGGATTATGAGCCACCATTTCCACAGTGACTAATGACAGGCTTCCCCATTGTGTCTCACAAAAACAAAATTAGATCCAACATGAGCAAATACAAACAGCACATGAGTGCCACCCTGTTTCTCACCTCACTCTGAGGTGTAGGAAAAATCAACCTCCTGCAGGTTTTTCACAGAGTCGTACTCCAACTGCTGCACAGCCACAGACCTCTTTCCACTGCGGAAATGGTCCAGAAGATGAAACATTTTCTTTAAACATCTTCCCAGCTGCTGTCAGACCCCATCTTCACCGGTTCAATGGAAGGTTGAAAATAGCAGCGCACTGTGTGAAAATAACTGCTTTTTTTTTACCTCTCTGGAAGTCGCAGCAGGGAGGCTCCTTTATAGTAGGTACAAGGAAGGAAGATTGAACTTTGGAGAAACCGCTTTCTGACACAACATGTTTTTTTGGAGAGCAGAGCAGCACATTAGCTTCTGCAGAGCCATTTTAGACAAATACACCTTTCATACTTTGTGAATTTGTCTCTTGTTCAGATTTAAAGGGGCAGTATTATGTGTTTTCCAGTCACACAGTGTAATTTTATAGCACAATCAAGTATATATGTTACTTTCACTTACAGAAATGCCAATTTCGCTTTGAAATTGGGTCTCTGTTGCTTTAAGAAACTCCTGCATACAGCAAGTCATCACAACATGGCTCATCTATTAGCAACGTTTTAATCAGCATCGCTCTAAGTAGCTCCTATAATGAACTAAAGACGTGCAGTTCCACCAGGTGTTTGCTAATTCACGTTGGTTAATTTGAAGGAGCTGAATATAGGAACACTGCTCTGTGAGGTTGAGGCTTAGAAACTGCAGCTCAGTGGATGAGCTTCATCTCGAAGGAGGGCCAAAGTCCACCTAGGCTAACAGAAATTAATCACAGCAACTGTGTCACCATCTTTCTGCAGTAATAGCTACAGACATCCGAACTTGATGTGCTTTTCAGATTATCATGGGCAGATAGCTTCATGGAATGAGTTTCCATGACCAAGTAGCTGCATCCAAGCCTTACACCACTAATTAAAGCACCTGGCATAATGAATAATAATAATAATCAATTTAATTTATAATGCACTTTTCATTAATAAAAATCTCAAAGTGCTCCATGGTGCATCTAAAAACATGAAATCAGCTATCAAAAACAATAAAAAAAGACTGTCATTTAAAAGTGGGGTAGGCTTGTCTAAAAAGGAAAGTTTTCAAACCAGTTTTAAAATCAGACAATAATTGCGGGGCTCTCAAATGGTCAGGGAGAGAGTTCTATAGACGATAGCAGCCACAGGAAAGGCCCGATCACCCATAGTCCTTAGTCTTGATTGAGGAAGATAGAGAAGATTGCAGGCTTAGGATCGTAGGGGTCTAGAAGGTGCATGTGAAGTATGGAGGTCCTTCAGGTAATCCGGTGAGGTTCCATATAGACAGTGATAGGTGATAAGTGCAATTTTATATTGAATCCTATAGGTAACAGGAAGCCAGTGAAGCTCGTGAAGAGTATGTGTGATGTGATCAAATGTACGAGCTCTCACTAGGATCCTGGCAGCACTGTTTTGGATGTACTGAAGTCTTTCAAGGTGTTTTCGGTGGACTCCAATAAACAGCGAGTTACAGTAGTCGAGTCTGGAGGAGACAAAGGCGTGGATGAGGGTCTCAGCATCAGAGCGGGAGAGAGATGAATGAAGTGTGGAAATATTGCGAAGATGAAAAAAACAGGTTTTAAACAGGTGCTTAATGTGATTTTCAAATGTGAGGTGAGAGCCCATTCGAACTCCAAAGTTTGTAACAGCGGAGGAAATGGGAATGTCTTGTCCAGAGAATGAAATACTCGTCAGAGTCGAGGATTGAACCTGGTGAGGCGTTCCGATCAATATGGCCTCGGTTTTGGAACAATTCAACTGAAGAAAGTTTTGGTTCATCCAAGTCTTAATCTCCTCCAGGCAGGACATTAGCACAGTAAGTGGAGGTGAAGTAGAAGATGATCCCGTTCTAATGTAAAGTTGCAAATCGTCCGCATAACAGTGAAATGAAATGTTATGCTGATTGATGATTTTACCTAAAGGCAACAAGTAAAGAGAGAAAAGCATAGGCCCTAGAACTGACCCCTGCGGGACACCGCAGGACACACTAACGGTCTGGGACTTGGAGTTGCCAACGCAGACACATTCCAGCCTATTAGAGAGAAAAGATTGAAACCAATCCATGACAGATTCACCGAGACCGACTTCCACATGCAGACGATGTAGGAGGATGTTATGGTCCACAGTGTCAAATGCAGCAGTGAGATCAAGGAGGGCAAGAATGGAAGTGCAGCCAGTATCAGCAGCCAAGAGAACATCATTTGTAACTCTTAGCAGGGCGGTCTCAGTACTATGAGCAGGATGGAACCCAGATTGAAATTTGTCATACAGAGAGTTTGTGAAGCAACTGCCTTTTCCATAACTTTAGAAAGAAAAGGAATATGTGAAATAGGACGATAATTTGAAAAGGATTCAGGATCCAGAGTGGGTTTTTTTAGGAGGGGTTTAATGATGGCAGTTTTAAGAGACAGAGGGACATGGCCGGATTTCAGTGATTTATTTATAATTTGAGTAATTAATGGGCTTATCGCAGTCCGATTTGATTTTATAAGTGAGGAGGGAAAAGGATCAAGTGCACAAAAAGAGGGTTTCATTCCCTTAAGGAAGGTCTCAACCTCGCTTTGAGTAACATCATCAAAGCTGTCCAGCCCAAAAGGCACAGAAGTAGAGGCCAGTCGGGGATCAGAGATACCAGAAAACTGAGATCTGATCGTGTTTACTTTGAAAAATGACAGAAACAGATTGCATTGTTGAGTCGTATCTTCAGCGTAGATTTGTTTGTGGGGATTAAGGAGGTGATGTATTGTAGAAAAAAGCTGCTTAGAGTTTTCCGGACAATTATTGATAATGTTGGAATAGTACTGAGATCGTGCTTGTCTGAGGGAAAAGGCAAACGCTTTCTGATGTTCCCTGTATGCCTGTTTATGAACAGAGAGACCTGATTTTTTTACACGTCTCTCGATGACACGACCAGCAGTTTTCATATTCCGCAACTCATTAGTAAACCAAGGGGCTGAGCGGGAGAAAGACACCAGCCTTGACTTAAGAGGAGCATGTAGCTCCAAAAGCTAATCTGTTTAGAGCTGCTTTAGCTGAATCCCCCTTTGTGGGACAATGAAATCATTTCTATGCTATTATTGATTAATAATAACCAGAACATTGATCAACTCTTATCTGTTGCAATCAACAATTGTTCATTACTTATTTTTATTCTGCCGCTCTGGTGAACAACAGTTTCGTTTCTGTTTTGTTTATTATGTAAATCAGGTGAAGCACCTTGAACTGCTTTGCTGCTGAAATTCACTATGCAACTGAAATTTGACCTAAACTGGAATCATGTGACTAAAGAACTAAAAGCAGCAGGAAAAAATGTTCTGCAGGTCCTTGAAATCTGTCTTTAAATCCATATTTAATCCTCATATGTGGAGCTTTGGATCAGAACACTGACTTCATAATTATTAGATTATTATTGATGTTATTATAACTACTTTGGTAAAACCTGTGTTTCCTCCTCACAGGTTTGAGTCAATCTAAGAGTCATGAACAGCGACTCTGAGCTCAGAGCTAAAGAATCAGGACAAACGGGTCCAAGATTCACACTGACAGAATATGTTTTAACTTCCTCATTTTACTGGTGTTGAAAAATGTCCATTATTTCTGTTCATCTTTGCTCTTAAATTAATCTAAGCTCAAAATTTGCCAAAGTTCATATTTAAGCTGGTTTATTCTGTTTTGAAACATATTTTAGGAATTTTTACTCCATCAATTTTTTTTAATTAGTGGATATTTTAAAATGTATCAGATGAAGCTGTTTTTATAAAAAATAACCAACATTTCATCAAAGTGCTACAAAACAACAATAAAAACTTGATTGAAAAAAATACAAATAGTGAACATTTCAGAAATGTAAATACTACAGCAAACTCTGCAGAGTTTTTCATCCTGTGAATCACTTCCTGAATTAGCCAAATAATTAATTTAAAACCAGGACTTGAATGTCTGACATCAGCTTTATCGAACATCATGAAGAAGAATAACAGAACCAGTATAACAACTGGCTGCCTGAGAGTCACCATAGATCCATGAAGCCAGTCAGCAGCCTGGTTCTGAAGGAGAACCAGGCTGATGACTTCTGGTTCTGGTTCTGGTTCTGGTTCCGTCCTCAGACACCAGAGAGAAACCCAGTGAGAGCAAAACAAGAGATTAACACTCACCAGGATCCAGATTATGGTCTTTGTTCAGTTTGTGTTGGATGGAGTCTGAACCTGTTTCTCCTGATCTGATGCCTGACTAGAACTGACACACCTTAGGCTCCGCCCCCTGCCCAGGTGATTAAACACCTGGACTTTCATGTCTTCTCTTTGTTTCAAAACGAACTGAGATCTGAAACACGGATCATATTTAAACTTTTCAGTTTTCTCAGTTATCAGGTCATTTCCAATCAACATCAGTGAAATCAGTAACATGTTCACCAGTTTGTCAGCAACAATCAGTCTAACATATTAATATCTCCACTGATGTGTTTCTGACTACATCTGATCTCCATGAATCTTTATTTTCCATCGCAGATGGAAGACAGAACCAGCTGCTAACTGTACAACAACAAATAACAAACTGATAACCAGCAGATCCCCAAGCAGACGTCCACTGGACATCAGTCTGATCACCAGCAACCTCTGAGGAGCCCAACAGGACAGAACCTGGAAGATTCACTAAAACCAGGAAGACAGGAGTCTGGATGTTCTCCCTGTGCCTGGTGGGTTTTCTCTGGGTTCTCTGGTTCCTCCTCCCAGTCCAAAAACATGACTGGTAGGTTGACTGACTTCTCCTGTGTGTGTGTGTGTGTGTGTGTGTGTGTGTGTGTGTGTGTGTGTGTGTGTGTGTGTGTGTGTGTGTGTGTGTGTGT